>CAEFZX010024117.1:0-12792 GCA_903066825.1 Alfaro cultratus | reverse complement strand
AAAATATTGTTCAATGAGATAATTTCTTTTATTATTTCTGATTCTATTTTCCTTTTTCTTTTAGCAATTTCAGCTCCAGTTTTCATAAACATTTTTCGAAGTTCATATTTTAGGAGTTCCCAATTTTTACTAAATTCCTTCTGACTGCAAGCTGTATTCCAATACTTCATAATTATTTGTTTAATGTTTTATTTTCTAACAGTGAAGAGTTGAGTTTCCAGTAAGCTGTAATTTTATTTTTTCCGTACTGATTTAATTTAATTTTTTCAATTAAAATAAGTTTGTGGTCTGATAAAGGAGCTGGAAGAATATCCGACTTTATTTCATCAGCTATTAAATCAGATACCAGCCAGAAATCAATTCTTGATTTAAAGGAGCCTGTTTTGTTTTGCCAAGTAAATTCAACTTTGGATCTATTTTTTGTCTTCATACATCAGTCAGGCCGAAGGTTGATATAAAGTTTTCTAGAACTGTGTTTGGATTTGTATTAGCCTTTGGAGGAAATGTATCTAACGCATCATTAAGAGTCGAATTGAAGTCCCCACCAATAACAATATTCATATTATGATATTTTCCACATAAGTAATTCACCCCGTTACTTAATCTATCATAAAGTTGTACATTTTCTGCTTTGGTATTATACCCATATATAGAACCCAACAAAAGAATTTCTTCATTTATTGATACAACTAATAAAACAAAATGTCCACATGTATCTAAGAGTGAACATAAAACATCTCCACTGAAGTTGTTTCGTAATATTGCCACTCCTGCTGATTGAGTAGTGCCATGTGCCAGCCATAGTTCGTCCCCCCACTGACTTTTCCAGAATTTGGCATCATTTGCAGTTGAATGAGTTTCTTGGATAAAACAGAAATCAGCTTTAAAATTTTTAATATATAAAAAAGTTGCCTTTCTTTTAGTGTTGTTCCTTAACCCTCGAGCATTGAGTGAAATAACTTTAAAAAAAGAAATGCTACTAAGAGTTGTAGCTTCTAACCCTGAAAATTGAGTTGCAGGAAAATCTAACAAACTCTCCCAACTGAGAAATTATATAATAAATGGAGCTTTTTTTCATATTTAAATGTCATTACTTAACTGTTGGTTCCGAGTCTCAAGATGTCTTCTAGTCATTAGCAGGTTCAAGTTCTTTCCTCTGTCCTCCTCTGTCAAAGGCTCTGGGATGTAAAAGGCTGTTTTTCCTTCTTCTCGTGCTTTTTTCACCAGCGGCCACATCATGTTTCTTCTCTGACGGTCCTCGGGGGAGAAGTCCTCCTTGAAGCGCAGGTTGCTTGATTTCAGATAAGATGACTGCTTGGCCGCCTTCCATACTGTATCCCTGTAGTGTCTCATGGTGAACTGGACCATCACTTCTCCAGGACGACCCGAGCCTGTAACGCGACCCAGCCGGTGGACGCTGTCGATGACGTCTGGTAGTTTTTCTTTGTCTTCTGGCAAATGGAAATAACCTTGCTACGAATATCTTCTCCTTCTTCTTCATTTATTCCCGAAAGCCGCAAGTCCATCTTCTTTTATAATGTGAAAGTTCGAGCAGCTTATTTTCCATTTGCAGCACCTTTTTTTCCTGATTTCTCAACTCTGCTGACGGTTTCTGTCATCTTTTCTTGCATTTCTTTCATTTCGGCGTGTATATAATCCACCGAACCTTTTAGATCATTTATGCTTGCTTGAAGACCGTCCGCTCTCTCGTTTATCGTCAACTTTAAAGTTGCTATGATATTTTCAGCGAAGTCACGGTCTTCCGTCGATTTGTGACTTTTAGCCGACATCTTAGTTGGTGTATTTTCTGTGCTAACGGATTTGCGCTTACCACTTGCAGCCATTCTTTGAAGTTTTAAGGACGCCTTTCTAAGCACAGTATTTAACAGAGCTCTCAGAATAAATGCTTCCCTGCGTTAAAGTAGCAATAACAGCTCCTAATTCAGACTATCTCGGGAGAGTTTGCAAAGAACGACCGCTCACGCCGCCATCTTGCTCGGCGCCTAGCCGCCTTATCTCACTGCGAGGCAAGTGCGTTGTACGTCACGGGCAAAAGGTCAAAGGTAACAATGTGACCGGAGGGCTTATTGTGGTGTTTTTCTTGCAAAGTTAAAAAAATAAAAAATAAAAATAATAATTTTAGTGCATGTGTCAGAAATAATTTTTTTTTTAAATAAATAAATAAAAAAAAAAAATAAATAAAAAAAAAAAGAAAGGACCGAAAGGGAACTTGGGGTCATGGAGCAAAAGGGGCAGGTGCTCAAGCCCCTTTAGCCCCCCCCCCCCTGCACGTGCCTGGTGTGGAACTCCTGGTTCCGTCAGGCTCAGGGAATCAAACCCACAACCCTCAGGCTCTCCTCCTTTCTGAGGCTTAAAGTCTGGAACCTCTTTCAAAAACTCCTGGGTCAAAACAAAACAGCAAACATTAAAATCAGATTAATTTCTGCAGTTCCGAGATGAGGGTCATGCTGATGATGTCCAGCAGAGGGCAGTGTCCGCATTGCTGCATTTCAGGGTTGCAGGGTTTGTCTTTGCCTGAAATGTGACAAAATACCTTAAAAATACTTGAATAATTTCTCATAAGGTTACCATGAAACAGCTGAGCTTAAAGTCTGAACTGTAGCTGAACTGAACTGCTGAATCATAATAAAGACTGATAGAAACCTCTGCTGGTTCCATGGAGTCAACTCCAACAAACTGAACCAGTGGTGCATAAGAGCTGAGACGGCCCCGGCTAACCAGGCCAGGCTAACAGTTTGCAGCTAAGGTTAGCATGTAGCTCACAGCTTCCTATAATCAACAAACTAAAGGGATAATTGAACATCTGGAATTGATTCGTTACGGTTATAAAATCCACTCAGTCCTGCATCACTGCAGCTTCTGCAAGAAACATCAAGACAGAAGCTGGTTTCTAACCAGCAACACCTGCAGGAACTGAAGATGACTGATTTATAGCTGACAGCAGATATTGACTTTAATCCAACAGAAACTCATTTTTCAGAATGAAGAGTCTCTGATGACAGAAACAATTTGACAGATCCACAATCTGTACTGTCTCTTTAAGCAACAGGTAGCTCACCTGGAGGCTCACCTGGTCCAGTAGAGGCATGATGGGAAGGTCCAACTGCAGTCAGGAAGGAGACAGTTCCAGTTCCAGACGGTTCAAATAGCTTCAGGTTGAGGAAATTAAAGTTTGTATTGGGTGTATATAAACTTGTGGTTTCATCACATGATCAGCTGACCTGGACAGACCTGAAGGTTCAGCCAATGAGTGAAGGTCGAACCTGCTGCTGCAGTGAGGCTGAACCCAGGGGAATTCTGGGACATGTTATTGAGGACACCCTCAGTGTGACCTGGTTCTTCTGGTTCAGTGAATCCAGTTGGTTTTAATTGCAAAAGTCATAAAACCCGATGACGGCAACTACAAAGTTTTCCTTGTTCCTGCTTTGCATACATCAGCATGGCCTGGAGGAAGAAAGCCAGAGATTCCTGCCAAGCCTTGCTGCCTCAGGATGCTGCTGGGATCCATCAGGCTGCTCCTTCACAGCAACAGGCCTTCACAGGATCAGGCCTTCACAGGAGCAGGCCTTCACAGGAGCAGGCCTTCATAGCAAAACAAATGAGAGAGAAGTTAACATTAACCCCGAGCAGCATTAGCATTATGCTAACCAGTGCATCATAGAAACCACATCAACATTCATAACTGATTATTAGCAAAGATCGACTGAATTGAATAGAAAAGACTAAAAAAAGGTCTTATGACTTTATCGCCATGGCGACCCAAAACTTACCCGCCTTTCCTGAGACCAACGCCCCAAAGACATTAAGTTCAGCCAAACGTTTATTATTTCTCCCTAGAAACCACACAGGATTGGCCGGTTGGCTCCACTAGGGGGCGCTCCCAGCAGCAGCAGTCAGTCACAGAGTGAGAATAATTCAGATCCATTCAGGAACATAAGATGAAGAAAAACATGTCTACAGTTCCCCTCCACACCTGAGGGGGCGGCAGAGAGAACAGCATCATCATCATCAGTTCTCCAAGTCTTCATCCTGACATCTGGAAATGACTTTAGCTTTATTGACAGAGACCACATGATCCAATAAAGAGACTCAGCAGCTAACGTGCTAATAGCCGCTCCCTGGTCCAGCCACAGTAGCGCCACCTGGTGGCCTGAGCGCCAGCAGGCCGCCGGTCTGTTTCCATCTGACTGTCTGAGTCTCAGGTTTGATCCTATTAGCATGTTAGCAATGATGTTTATATAAATCTGGAGGAAGCCAGGTTTTACATGTAGGCAGGAAGATGAATGTATTTATGATTCATAAATAAATTTGCTTTAATGGACTGAATGCCCAACCAGTGACTGGCGCTGTGAATTAGCCGTTGGTGCCACAAATCCATTACAGACTCGTTCTGTTCTGTGTTTGTGTCAATGAACCAATAAATGAACTGAAATTGAAAGTGTTCAAAGTATTCAGTTGTGGTTCATGTAGCTCTGCTCAGAGGTTTATGCTTTCAGCTCACACTGCTTCCTTCCCAGCAGAAATGTGAAGACGACTTGTTCCAGCAAGAACATTGATGCAAATCCCAACCTGGGCCAGTAGAAACGCATCCCAACCTTCTTCCTCCTCCTCTGCTTCACTTCTTATAAAACACGTTGGACAGTGGCTCCAGGCTCCTTCGTCATTAGTGCTGCACAGGGCTGTTTTTCTCCATGCTGTGACTGCTGCCTCTGCAGCATGTTGACAGTGATTATTGGAGCATGATGTGTTGCATGGAGCCCTCTGGGTGTCGTTTCCTGTTCCTGCAGGCGTCAGCAGCTCCTGTCCTGCTGGACGGCTCCAGCACCTGACTCTCCTCCTGGGCAGGTCAGCAGCTTCTACAGCAGAGATTCATCCAGAAGCTGCTGACCTGCTGGAGTTTCTCCAACGGGTGCAGAACATGTTCACACCTGACGGCGGCTGGCAAGAGGCCAAGCTGTTCCTGTAACATCTGTGGTCTTTCTAGAGAAACGAACCTGGAGGAGGAGGAGGAGGAGGAAGAGGAGGAGGCCTTGTTGATTATAAAAGAATTTACTGACAGATTTCCAACCCTGAAAGCCAGAACACCTGTTGCTCTGTTCTCCGTCTGATTGGAACGTTTTCTCCAGAACTCGTGAGGTAAAGTCTTCATTTTGTCTTTAATATCACTGTTTTGTGTTTGAAGCATGATGCATAAATCTCTCTTGCTGACTACTTTCATTGGAAACATCAACTTCCTTATTAAGATTTGCAGGAACAATCAGGTGAAACCAAACGAAGCAGGAAGCTGGACAAACGCTGCTCTGATCCACATCATAATGTTGATCTTGTTTCTTAATCAGCGTCTTCACAGTGACTGGATCCTCATGGAGCCGGAGAACCGACACCAACTGGTCCTGTTTGAAAAATAATCAACCCCAACCTTTTCTAACGTCTCCTGTTCGTTACTGTCAGGGTGCAACCCAAAAGATTTACTTTCACTAGTGGAGTGTTACGGCTTTCACTGGATTAGAAATGACTTTGGGTTTGTTAAGATGTTAAAGACATGGAGACGGAAAACAAAGGGAGGAAGGAGATAGAAAAGGTTTAAAGGGAAAGAAGGAGCCAAGAGGAGATGAAGACAAACAGAAAGAGAAAAACCACAGCAGCAAATACATGCAGAACATTCAGCGCACCAAATGGTTACCCACAGGGCAAAGGTCAAAACTCAGCCGGTTTGACTCAGAGAGGTTTGACTGACTCACCCACAAAACTCAGCAACTTTTACCAACTAGTTAAAAGTTGCTGAGTCTTACCAACTCAGCAACTTTCTTGCTATATTGAACAACATTTCAGACAAAAGATTGGTTCAGGTGCTCCTTGCTTCAGCCCAGGTGACTTCAGTTGACAGGTGTTTGCTGAAGTGCAATCAGCCAAATCAGGGAAACATGTGAAACGTGTGAAACATGCAGGGCGGTGAAACGCTGCAGCACCAACTACAACATCACTGAAAGTCCGCAGCACAAGTTAAACAAGATGTTTTAGAGGGAGCTGCAGCCCAACGAAGAGCGTTTCAGAAACAGAGGGATCTATATCAGCCTGATGCACTAACTGGTTGCTCCAGGCTTGGACTAGTCAGTTGCTTTCTCCTCCATTGAATCTCTGGATCAGCGCTTAGAGGTCTCTCAGCCTACTTCATGTTGTCAGCCAGGTTCTGTTTCCATGGTTCTACAAGTCTGGATGTAGCTGGTGGATCGAACCAGAGGAAGAATGATTTAACACACACACACACACACACACACACACACACACACACACACACACACACACACACACACACACACACACACACAAACACACACACACACTCTGTCATCCTGTCCTTTCCTTTCTCTGTGACTGTGCTGATAGCACGGCTCGTTGTTAGCTCCTCTCCATACGGACTGACGGCGCTAACAGGAGGACGATGTGTGTGTGCCGGTGTCTCTGGCAGACCCTGAACCAGCAGCCATGCCTCTTCATGGTGTGTGTAAGAACATCATGAGCGCTCGGCAGAAGGAACACGGCTATGGGACGTCACAGAACCCGGAGCCGTTCCAACAGCAAGACCACCTGAGGCTGAAACAGATCCTCCTGACCCAAAACAAGCTGTTCAGAGACGAGGCGTTCCCTCCTGACCAGCGCTCCATCGGCCAGGGCAAGCTGGAGCCGGCGAAGCTGGCCCAGGTGCAGTGGCTCAGACCAAGAGTAAGCACAGCTGATCTTCCTACTGGATCTACTGGATCTGTTGACTCTGTTGAATGTGAATCTGCTCAGGCTAACTGACCTTTGGACTCAGCCTCATTGGGGCTGTCTGGAGTTTACGTTTCTTTCCTGCTCCAACATTTAGGAATAACTGAATGATTTTTTGTCATTTATTTCAGGACATTGTGACCAATCCAGTCTTCATCCTCGATGGGGTCTCCAGGTTTGACTTTGGTCAGGGACAAGTTGGTGAGTTGGGTAAACCAGGTATCTGCAGGAGTGCGAGCCGTCGGTCACTGGCCATCTTTTCTCAGGAAACTGCTGGTTCCTGGCGTCTCTCGGAGCGCTGACCTTCCACAAAGAGATCTTCAAGCTGATTGTTCCTCTGGACCAGACCTGCCTGGGGAAGGACTACTGTGGGCTGTTTCACTTCAGGGTAAATGACAGAAGGTGGCGTCCTCCAGTCGCCTGTTTGCCATGAATCGGCCGTATCTTCTCCAGGTCTTCCAACTGCGTCGCCAACCTGATCTGCTCCGGCCCGTCTGCAGCCCAGCTGGCCTCAGATCAGATACACAAAGGAAATGTTCCACATCTGTTGAGATGATAAAATAATGAACTGATAGCACCTCCTATGGGGCATCAGGTGGAAAGTCAATAATTCCCAGCAATAATGTGGGTTATTCAGTCTGCTAGGAGCCTGTCAAGAGAAAAACTAAATGTTTAGTTTTCAAGCTAAACGTTTATTTAGAATATTTAGCTTCAATATTAGAAAGCTTATATTGAAGTTAAATATTTAGCTTAGTGCTAAATAAATGTAATATTCAGTGTGCAAGCCAACCAAACATTTAGCTTGAAGCTAACGAGGTATCTTCCTCTCTGTCCGCTGAGACAAACGTCTGCCTCTAAATGTTCCTTCCAGTTCTGGAGGTTTGGGAAGTGGGTGGATGTGGTGATTGACGACAAGCTGCCAACAATCAAAAGGAAACCCATCTTTGCCCGTTCCAAAGATGAGTGTGAGTTCTGGCCCACTTTGCTTGAGAAGGCCTACGCCAAGTATGTAAAGACCTCCAATCTGTTTCTCAGACATAGGATCGGTGAACGGTTTGACGCCAGACTTAACCTCCTACCTGAATACGGCAGGGTTTGTGGATCTTATGCGGATATGACGTCTGGGACTCCGGCAGAGGCCATGAGGGACTTCACCGGCGGCGTCAACATGTGCATCCAGCTGTCAGATCCTTCCCCTAATCTCTGGAAGCTCCTGTGCAGAGCCGGACGCTCCAGGACGTTCATGAGCTGCAGCAGCATCCCAAAAACGGTGAGAAAATATACAGACCCAAACAGGGAACGCCATCAGACACTGACCTGCCGCCATGTTGGAGGGCAAATGTAGCTGATTGATAAATGAAGAAGGATCATTTGTTCTGATATGTAAATATGATCAGATTGATTTAAAATTTCACTGCTGGAAATAAAAGTCCTGAAAGACCAGCAGTGAGACCAGCAGTGAGACCAGCGGTCCTCAACTCCAGGTTCGGTGTCCGGCTTCCTCTCAAACTGTCTCTGCTCCAACACACCTGAGAGAAACAATGAGGATGGAGAGCCTGACTGAACGCCGTTCGGTTCCGGTGTGTTGGACCAGGGGCCCGTCTACAGCGGACACTTCAACGTCCCTTAATGTTTTCCAAATGTTCCACACCCACCATGGAGACCCCCCAGGGAGAATCTAAGACCTGCGCTTGTGTGTCTTCATCAGGAAGCAACTTCTGGCGACATGCTACCGAACGGACTGGTCCTGGGCCACGCCTACACGGTGACGGGTCTGAAAGAGGTAACGGCTCTCTGGAGCTGTCCTGAACAGAATCTGAGTTCTCCTTTAGCTCATCTCTACCCAGTCAGTTCATCCATGAAAAGCTGTAATTTAACCTAATTAAAATAGTTTTTACTTTCATTCCTATTCAACCCAAATTGATCTGTTACCCCAGATACACAGGGTAACCATGGCAACTGAGATTCAATAGTTACAAATGCAGATCTCAGGACTAACTTGGAGGAGTTGATGTCAGTGCTGACAGTGTGGTTTGTATGCTGACCAATCAGCTGCAGAGCCAGGAGACGCAGGTGAACCTGGTGCGCCTGTGGAACCCCTGGGGGCACGGAGAGTGGAACGGAGACTGGAGCGACAAGTGAGACCTCGCGGCTGGAAAAGCTCTTTTGTTTCTGCTGAAACTAATAAATAAACACTTCCTCCTTGTTCTGCGAGGTCTCCTCTGTGGCGAAGCGTCAGCACAAAGGACCGCAAAAAGTGCCTCACTGTGGAGAATGATGGAGAGTTTTGGTAAACAGACTGAAGTTGCAACTTCTGTGAATTAATGTGAAAAATGAGTTTCTGATTTATTGAAAACGCTCCAGTGCACAGAATACAGTCAGCATTAGAAAATGTGTTCAGGATGAGCCTGGAGGATTGCTGCAGATATTACACCAACATTGAAATCTGCGGCATGACACCCGACTTCCTGGACGAAGACTCGACCTGCCACTGGAAGACGTCCATGTACGAGAACCGCTGGGTGGCAGGAACCACGGCTGGAGGCTACATCAACCACACAGGTAAGAACCAGAACCAGAACTCCACCGTGGCCCAACATCTCTGCTCTGGAGTCATGACCTTTGACCTGATAACGGAGGCCTGTGTAGCCAGAAGTTGACCTCTGGGTCGTTTCTCTGATCTCCAGTAAAACGTTGCTGTTATGGTTCTGAATCTGTGAAAGTCTCCTGGTAGAGAAATTGCTGAGCCTTGATGTTTTCCTTTCATTGGTTCAGTTAAAGTTCCACGTTCCTGTTATTCCAGAGACTTTCTGGACCAATCCCCAGTATCGGATCAAGGTCTACGGAAAACCCGATTCCTCTCAGACCAGGAATACCCTGGTGTCTCTCATGCAGAAGCCGGACAAGAGGAACAGGCGTTCGGCGCAACTCTTCTTCATCGGCTTCATCATCTTTGAGGTAAACATGTTTCTACAGGAAGTATAATCTCCTAATTTTCCATATCTGGATCAAACCAGCAACTCGATTTTTCCATTTCGTTCCATATTTATAATTCTTCACTTTCTTTTGTCTCCAACATGGACAATTTTCCGCTGATTTTCCTCAAGGTGTCAGAAAAAGTAAGTATGTGTTCTGAGTAACGGCTCCCAGAACCCGCTCCAGAAATAACGAGGCATGTTGATTTTCCTGCAGGATGAGAAATGCACCGGAAAGTTCCCGGCATCGTTCTTCAGCAGCCACAGACCCGTTGCCCAAACCAGGAAGTTGATGAAGTCCCGTGAAGTGATGGAGTTCCTCACGCTGAAATCAGGAGAATACGTCATCGTGCCGTGCACCGACAATCCCAACCAGACCGCCTCCTTCCTCCTGACCATCTTCTCCCGGGATGAGACCCACTGCTAGTAGGTCCTGACATTTCCAGGGTGCAACGCATCAAGCCGTCAGAAGAATCTGGACTGGTTCGTTAATTATCCAGCCTGTTGGTCTAAGATAGCAGAGCTGTGGTTGGTGAACTGGTGAACGGTCCTTGATCAGGTACTCAGGGCCCTCAGTACCGGTTCATTGACTCTGGTTTGGTTTCCTTGGACCTGCTTGGTTTTTGTTATTTGTCTCAGGAATAAAATGACTGTTCATAAATGGTCGATGTCCATGATGTGGAAACTTTTTATCTGTGACTTCAGATGGTGGAAACTTTTTTTTTATCTTTTTCTCCCCAGTGAAAACTCTGGACACAATTTTAACAATCCAGTTGAAAAGGTTTGTTTCTGCAGACACATTTTATTGATCCTGTTGTTGAGATGTTTTAATCTTTAGATTTCTCTGAACTGCTTTATTAACAGGCGAAGAAAGAGAAAAACTCCCAGGATGTTGAAACTAAAGTGCAACTCTTCCGTCAGTACTCAGACAAGGTAACCTGCTTTAGACCTCCAGTGCTGAGCATCGCTAACTGAAATGCTAGCTGCTTTGACACTAAAACATTAGTTCCACTAACGCTAAAGCGCTACACCAACACAGTATTTAGTCCAAAATGAAGCACTATACCAACATGGTAAATGCTAAAGCTACTATTGATGATGTTGTTACTGATATGTTAATGACAATATGTGCTGCAACATAAAGTGTTGCCCTCATCAGGATCAAATTTGTCATGATTTAGCTTCCTGTAAGGTTTGGCTTCAGGCACTGATTGCTGAGTTTTGCTAAATCTGCTGCTGATTTTGTTTACTGTTTACTGTAGAGCTACAGCGATGCATTCTGGGTACAAAATAAATGTCATCTGGTGTACCATCATGTGTGGAGAACATGAGGAGCGTTCTGCAGCAGAATAAATATATAATTACCTGAATAATTCTTAACAGTTTAAAAGCAGAACTTAATTAAATTAGTGCTATAGAATCTATCTGGACAAATAAAATGCTTTTAATATCAGCTAAAGCGCTAAGCTAAATATTAGCTTTGCTTTTAGCTCATTTACAAACTAGCAGAAATGTGTCCAATATATTTCAAACTTAAACAGGTTTTTATTTACTGAAAGCAGCTGACCCAATTTAATAAAATCAGAGGTTTGAAAGTCATTGTAGGAGGAACCGGTCGGTCTGTTGTCATGCCAACGACTCCAAAAATCAAATTCACACAAGCCGTGAAGTGGATCTGTTCAGCTCAATCTGTGATTCGTCACAAATCAAATGTTCTCATTTTCAGTATGAAGAAGTCGATGCTGAGCTGCTGCAGCAGCTTCTGAAAGGTTTGAACATGAACCGCAGAAATTCACAGCTTAGGGAGATGCTGCTAAGATGAATGACCTCTGACCTTTTCCTTGCAGGTGACCTGATATCAGGAAGCTTCAGCATCGATGCATGTCGCAGCATGGTGGCTCTGATGGATGTATCCTGCTAGGGTGAAAGGATCTTCACTGCTTACAGAGCAAACGCTTGTTGCCTTAACAGCTCATTCAACAGGAATCTGGAGATGGGAAGCTGGACAGTCAGGAGTTTGGTTATCTGTGGCACAAGGTTACGAAATATAAGGTAGTAGAACCAAGCCAAGGTGAAATCTGGGCAGTATGGTTCTGCTTTAGTCTACAGATGTTAATAGTTCCTGTTTCCTTTCATCAGCAAGTTTTTGCCAAAATGGATGTTTCCCAAGCGGGAACGCTGTCACTGAGGGAGCTGAGGAACGCTTTGACAGACTCAGGTAAATCCATTCCAAGAACTTTAAGGAGCCTCGTCTAGCAGAGATCAGGGTGACTGATCAGAGTCACCTGGGATGAGGCTGAAGACTTATCATCTGAGCTGAAGTCATTAGCTAAAGTCATTAGCTAAAGCCTTGAGCTAACCTCATTAGCTAAATTCATTAGCTAAAGCCTTGAGATAACCTCATTAGCTAAAATCATTAGCTAAAGCCTTGAGCTAACCTCATTAGCTAAAATCATTAGCTAAAATTATTAGCTAAAGTCTTTAGTTAAGGTCATTAGCTAGAGTCATTAGCTAAAATTATTAGCTAAAGCCTTGAGCTAAAGCCATTAGCTAAAATTATTAGCTAAAGCCTTGAGCTAAAGTCTTTAGCTAGCGTCATTAGCTGAAGCCTTGAGCTAACCTCATTAGCTAAAGTCATTAGCTAAAGCCTTGAGCTAACCTCATTAGCTAAAGTCATTAGCTAAAGCCTTGAGTTAACCTCATTAGCTAAAGTCATTAGCTAAAGCCTTGAGCTAAAGTCATTAGCTAAAGCCTTGTTCTTAAGTCATTAGCTAAAGTCATTAGCTAAAGCCTTCAGCTAAAGTCATTAGCTAAAGCCTTCAGCTAAAGTCATTAGCTAAAATAATTAGCTAAAGCCTTGAGATAATGCCATTAGCTAAAATAATTAGCTAAAGCCTTGAGCTTAGGTCATTAGCTAAAGTCATTAGCTAAAGCCTTGAGCTTAAGTCATTAGCTAAAGTCATTAGAAAAAATCATTAGCTAAAATTATTAGCTAAAGCCTTGAGCTAAAGTCATTAGCTAAAATCAT
>CAEFZX010024112.1:0-25048 GCA_903066825.1 Alfaro cultratus | reverse complement strand
TATATTTGCGTGCGTGTGCGTGTAAAGTGCAGATATAATAAACTGCAGTAGTGACTAGTAGTAAGTAGTATTTATTGCTGAGGGTCTCCACATTATGTTTGCCAGCAGAGTGCAGGGTCATGATGACCCACAGAGCTTAAAATAAGTTTAGCCTTGACAAGAGCTCTGATAAGGTACATATAGCCTGTGTTGTGGGAAAAATACTGTGTTGATGGTTGTAGCTTAAAGAAAAATGCCTCAACTGGCTCAAAAGTCTGATATCATAAAACAATTAAATGTTTGTGCAAAAATAAAACTGCCAGATCCATATGAAAGACAAATGAAGACAACAAAGGCAAAATAAGAACATGTACAATTATTTTATTTCCAAACTAAAACTGTCCCAACTATTTACACTTTACAATCTACTGTAAATAAGCATCACAAATATAAAATGTTTACATCTATATACATTATTTATATAAAGTTCTGCCTTGTTGATTTGTTTAACATGCTGAAGCATAATGTCTCACACAAAATGGTTTACATACAAAGGATTTTTACTACCACACTGACTAGACCTGAAGCTGTGAAACTAATTTAAAGGCATTTCAATGCAGTAGGTAGTCTGTTGTTATTGATGGCATCCTCTTCACAGTGGATTAATAAAATGTTAAACAAAACAGGACAATGCTAAAGGGTAATTACATCATAACATCTACAGGAAAGGCAAAAAATAGACATCATGTTAAGAGAGGCACATAAGAAAAGCTGTGTTAATCAGTTTCAAAAGTCTGTGTAGGACATTTGGTGTAATATTCAAGTCGTATTTGTTTGTCAGATTAAATGTACCTTTTGAAAATAACAACCTTCAAGCATGCATTAAACATACCTCCTTTTAAGCCCACATTCCTGTATTAATTTTTTTTTATTGATCTTTAATAGGTAATATTCTAACCTTAAATTTTATATTCTCATTAGTCATCAGTGGAAACCATCATAACTAACAGAAATAAATATTTGTGAATAATATTCTTGCGAATCTTGTTTATTCAACTTTTATCTCAATAAAAAAACTACTGAGCTAATAAGAGCCTCACCTGCTATATTTATCCAAAATAGATGATTTATACTACAAGATTTGTGATACAACTCTGTTTCCATTAAGAAAACTGACATGTAAAGGACTAAATACTCTTTGGAAACACGTTATATTTTGACATACATGGACAATAAAACCTTGTTTCATTAACACTGTAACACATTTTTGGTTTGTAATCCATTAGAAGCTTTTCTGTAAACCTGAAGTTTAGTATTTAGTATATTTAGTCATGCCATTGTGGGTTCAGAATTTCTCTGAAAACCGTTTCGGGAGGTATTTGGTCAAATAGGCAAATTTTGCAACATCATAACAATAGCAGTTTTCAGTCTTAATCATTTTCCAGCACAGACAATAAATGTTGCTAAATGTACATTACTACATCACGCAAGGCAGTAAATTCAGATCCAAGCGCTTTAAAAGCTCGTTAAACCTGTAGCATTAAAAACTCTGCAGCTGTGTCACAAAGGCACAACACTTCGTCAGTTTATCTGCTGCAGACCAGGCACTATTTAAATCAGCATTTTTACCTTGTAGTGTATAAACATGCAGTAAAGTTTGGTTAAATTACTTTAAGATATGTACAATGCTCTGAAGTATGAGTTTAGATAGATAATACAGAAAGTTAGTGTGTTTATTGGACCATTTGAACATTTTTGGAAAAGGGACTTTTGTGAATTTGGGTTATGTTAATGTTCAGACAGTAGCACCAGTAGTTTCTTGACTCCGTTGACTCCAGCCCTGATAAATATTTGTAAAAAGGATCAGAATTTTTTTTTGTTGTTGTTGTTGTAGAACCCATAAAAATCCATAAAAATAAACTAATTTGATCATGTTTATTAAATGAGGATAAACTAGATTATGTAGTTATTTGTATTTTAAAACATTTACCACTTACAACCCCTCTAAAATGAATGTAAATTAAGCATGATTATTACTTTTAATCTGATCAGGTTTTCAAGTAAAACTTCATTTGTAATCAATTTCTTCCTGTTTCTCTGGGGTATGCATATGACACAAAGGCCATGTTTGTACCAGTTACTCTTCACAATAGGAAGAAAAAAAATAAACATATAAATCAAGTAAATTAGATTTGATAGAAGTTTTTAAAATATTTTTTATGATAGAAAATTATTTCAAGTCTGTTTACACCTCTTTGCCAGGGATGCCTAGGAAAGATTGCCAAACCATTCAACTAATAGGATCGGCGTAATCGACTGTAAGATTATGATCGAAAATCGCAGTATGTTTGGGATAAAGATGTAATAAGAGGAAGTTTCACATTTCTGAATTATTTATAAACATTGTCAGTTTTTGTCACCATAAAAAAAGTGTAATGCATTGATTTTCTGGATGTAATCATGTAAACATAGGAGTTAAATATAGATCATCCGAAATCAGAAAGGAGTTAACTAAATAAATATACGTTATTTATTTGTTTTTGTGCCATTGCAAATGATAAAAGGCACAGCAGTTTTAATTCATTTGGAAATCTTACTGAAAAGTAAAAATGCCATGGCACTTCAAAAGTCTTAGAGCACTTCAAAGACTTATTCTACATGATGATGGTGATGATGATGATGATGATGGTGATGATGATGATGATGATGATGGTGATGATGATGATGATGATGATGATGATGATGGTGATGGTGATGATGAGGAGTTCATACTGATTCTGGTTCCATGTGATATTACCTGACTGCTTCTTTTTGTGTGTCTCATTTAGAACAATTAAAATATTTTTTTTATTTTTTTATTTATCTACACAAAACCAGCTGCAGTTATTAGTGTAAAAGTAAAACCTTAGAAGCAGGAGACAACCATTTCATCCTCCCGGGTTGATTTTGTGGCGTAATTTGAATAAACTGCATTAGAAACTCTCTGTAATATAAAAAAATAAATTAGAAATTGCAGCAAATAGAAGATTTTTGTTCGGGTATCTGCCTTCCACATAGCATGTATTATGGTGTGTATTTTGTATTGTGGCAGACCCAGACTCTGTGCTGGACAGCCGGTAACGTGTTGAATTGAGGTGAAAGCCTCCCTTTCTAATGAACATACCGAACAACTCTTTTCCAAACACTGCACACACAAACACACAGCAGCTGTTAGTGACCTCCAGCAGCCCGGCTGGTCCCTGACGTCCAGTCAATGAAAATGAAGCTCAGACTCATCACCATGAAGGAGATTCCCAGAGCAGCAAAGCAAGTAGCCTTTAAAAAATATTTTTAGAAAACACAGAGAAGCACTTAAGCCAAATGATCTACTTTTCAACATTATCTAAACTGTCAAATATCTAAATTGAGAAATAGATAATGAAAGTTGCTTAATGAAAGATATTTATGCCTCACAAGTATTTTTGAAGTGGAGGTCATGGGTTCATCCTCTCTGGGAACGATGCGGATGTAGAAGACAGCGGGGAAAATGAAAATGAGGCAGGGAGCTGATGTGGCACCTGAATCACATAAAGACATAAATTTGGTCTTACAAATTGATACTTTCCTCTTTGAAAGGCTTCAAAGGTTAATGTCTCCTTTCAGGACATTAACAAATTGTATCGGGTCAGATTATATATCCTGCCATGATGCAGAAAAAGTCACTCACAGAGTCACTTCAAAATTGGCTTTAAGATTTTCATATTTGGTAATGAAGCTGTAGAATTATTTTAATATATTCATAGACAAATTGCCCCATTCGGAAAACAGCAATAGCTTGAAACATGAACCACCCACAGTTCAATTTTTTGTCATGTGTACAGGATATGTTTTTTCTAATCAAACCAATTTATATAAATATTTTAAAATAAAACTTTTCCTGGTTTTCATGTTAATTTGTGCTCTGTCTGTCATACAAACATTTTTAGAGCAAGAAGGGCTGCTTTGAAGATGTCGCCCCCCAAGGTCCTCAATGTTTTTGCCTTTGACTCATTAAACGTGACCTGCACTCTGAGGACAAACTTCGACAATAATATTGATTCTGGCTGTCAATTTCTCCTAGAGTAAACATGTGTTAGTCACATGTCTTAGTTCTCACTTCCAAGCTGTGAGAACAAGAGCCAACAATGCATAAAATTACAGTGCAAAGAGTAATAATATTTTTTTTGTTTTCTGATTATATGTTGTAAAAGATGTCTATCTTGGTCAGAGGAGGCATTTTTTACTTGCAAACCATGTTAAGTTTTCCATTAAAATAATACTGTAATGCACTAACCAATGATGCCAAAGATGCCCAGAATGTTGGGAGCAAATATAACCAGCATGTTAATGAAGGTGAGCAGAACGAAGGCGATGCTGACATGACGTAACCAGTTGAAAGACTTGCTGGGAAATAACATCTCCTGGATGGCTCTCCGCACCTGCACATTTTGTCGTGCGATTAAAAAATGCGTTAGTATATTGTGTCTGCCTGAAGTGTGGAAACAAACAAAGGCCCCAACTTACAGGGAACAACACAATTGGCACGGTCAGCGTTACAGCGGTGAGGACAGCGACTCGGACACACAGGATCAAAATGTCATAGGGATCGATGCGGTTGTACGTATGCAACAGCTCCGGCTCCACTTTACCTAATTGCATGGACATTAAAATAAAACCGATTCATAAAAACATTTTAACAGAAAAAATACTGAACAGCATTTTATTTCTACAGGCCACCACTAGAGGGAGCCTGCAATCTGTGTAATAGAATGCCAGTTTCTTAACCAAAGAGATGCAGAGACAACATCAATGTAAAGATAAAGGGTTCCACAGTTTTAAAGCACTGTATGTAAATAGTCAGTTCTGTTGTCTCATTTTTTTGTTTGAGACAACAAACAAGAAAATGTTTGTTGTCTCAAACAAGACAACAAACAGAAATCTGCTCTCACCATAAAAAGTCAGGTAGCCAAAGAGAGCAGCCAGAAAGTACATGGTGTACATGAGAAGGATGGAGATGTTGGAAATCTTTTGCATCTTTTTCTTTGTTGGACTGAAATCAGAGATTGGAAAGTTATGCGAATGCCACATTCTGCACTGACTTCTTGTTAAATATCACAGGGTTATGAGGGGAGACTCACTTGCGTAGCTCGGTATAGATGGGCAGAACCTCGGGGTGGCAAACGAAGGCAAAAGCCAAGATTGGGATTGTGTACGCCGTCTGTGAAGAACAATCTGTTCAGCACCTCTATGTCCAAGTTTCAAAAAATGATACAGGAATAAATAACCAAATATGTCTTTACTTCAGCTGCCCACCTGTGAGTTGATTGTGAACATGCGTGGGGTGCAATGCGAGTCCTTGTCTTCATGTGGCAAACCGTCGCTGTAGTCATGGACCAGGCTGGAGTCATTCAGGCCAAGGTGTGCAGCGGTGCTGTTGGTTGAGAACTCCTCAAATGGGCAAGGGATCTGAAACTTCTTATAGGTAACCTACAACAAGACGGGGAGGAAAGCAGAGACGCTATCAGAAAAATATACCCAAGGATGCTGCTCTTGTGTGAGAACTGGACTGACTTACAGCAGACAGAAAGAACACCATGCAGCTGAGAGAAAAGCCGCTTGCGTAACCAAGGTAACCTGACAATAAAAAAACAAGTTAGCGGACACAGAATTAACTGAATTACAGCCCTGATTCCTAAGAAAAGAAACATTCAAGCTTATTCTATTATTATTAAAGCTGCTACAAAAAAAAAAGAAGAAAAAAAACTTGATCAGAACCACCTAACTATGGTGACAGAGTGGAAACAACATGTTTTTGGTGTCTGTTAATAAACGGATTATGTTGAACATGAGGGTGTGATTACCTGAAGGTAATAGATGAGAACCTGCTGCTCTCACAGCTGGCAGCAGGATAAAAACACGCTAATTGCTTGATGTCAGAGTACCAGCTCCATCTGAGTGTGAGCCGGCTTAATGTTAAATGACATTTCTAATTACATGTAATCACTTCTTAACATCGCAAATCTTGGCTGCAAAATAAACTTGAGGGAAAATCTAAAAATTATCCATCAATTTTATTTTAAAGTATTCAGTCCGCTCAAGATACTCTGCGGGTCAGATTTGAGGTACTTGAAAAAAATTTAATGCTTTACCAAACTATTTTTTAAAATTAAAATTTTGAGACAAAAGAGCATGACATAATAACATTGATTTAAGAATTTAAATAACAAACCACAGTATCTGCAATGGCTGAACTTAAACAACTAAAGAGGGTGTTTCCTGTATGACAGCTGCTCTTATTTAAAGCACACACTGGTTTGTTGTGGGGAAATGTTTAAGAGGTGTCAGATAGAGAGTATGGTGAGAAACAAACATGTCAATGAGGTAGTTAGCAGTGTTATTACTCTCAGAGGAGAGTTTCTAAAGTCTGACTGAAAGTCTTTGTAGTCAATCAATACTATAAGGCACCATGTTTATCTGTTCAATGAACAGCATGGAAATGTCTAGCCATTAGGTTCTGTGTGCCAGAGACGAATTGCTTAGGTATGAAATATGCATATTAACCTCATGACAGAAGAAAAAGACCTAGTGAAGATGCTGGCTTTAGCTGGAAAGTGGGGAACATTATCCACTGTGAAAAGTGTTCTGTACCGACATGGACTGAAATGCCATTCAGCAAAGAAGAGACCAGTAAACCAAAAGAACATTAAAGGTCAGGCTAGAGTTTGAAAAGTCACTCTAGGAGAAACACACAAATGTTTGAAGGCATTGTCTGATAAAACCAAAATTTAAGTGCAATAAAGGCCATTGTTACCCTTGGTGAGAAGAAGGAGAAACTTGCAATCCTAAAAAGACCATCCTAATAGCTTCTTAATCCTTATCCTGGCATTTAGCAAATAGAAATTTTTCTGACCTGAATCCCAACTGACCTGAATGAGGAAATGTTTAGTCTGATATGTTTTTACAAGCAACCTACTTTAATCTACATATGCTTACAGTGAACTAGTATCATTTTCTGCTTGATGCACAATTGTTAGAAATCCAAGTTGATGCATCAAAATTACTCACCGAGCTGTTTCATCAGAGCTAGGGGTAGGATGACACTGGCAGAGACCATGATGACCAGGTAGTTTCCATTCAAGTACCACAGACTGTTGGAGAGAAAGCGAGTGTACTTTGGTGAGCTCAGTATTACAAACATTGCCACTGAGAGACAGACACACACACACACACAAACACACACAGGGATGTGCGGAATTGTGAATAATTGCTTAAACAGATTGTTTATGAATAACTATGAAGCAATATCTGTTGCAAATTTGAGTGTCCAATGTAACCTGATGGAAACATTCTCAGGCCCAAGGCTGTGGAAAAAATGTGTGTGCTTCTGTTGCTATCATCAGAAGTACTGGAATAGAGCGTTACATAACCGAACCAACTAAAAATATTCAGTAAGTATGTTAGTGCTGACACGTGTCTCACACCTTAAGCACTCACCCAAGGCAATAAAACAATGAGCGTGGAAGAACTTAAATGATCATAAACTACTTGCACTACTTGCACTTTTTAAAATCAACATCCTATGTATGCTCTTCATTAAAGAGATTAATCATTTATCAAAGGCTTCTCATGTAAAGTGTGCTCCTCGCTAATACAAACACGTGTGCTTGGAAATTTATTTCTGAACTAATGTTTTGTGTTGAACCAACACAGTGGCTTTGTTTGCTACATAGATGGTAAAAAGTTTGCAAAAACTCTCCACCAGCATATACATCAGTGCATTTAGAATAGGCTACACTAAAATAAAGTAGATACAGATAAATTGTTAATTTGCACATACCTAATGCAGGCTTTAAGCTTTTTGCAGCCATTAACAATGTTTCTGGTATAATTCTGGCCGAATATTTAAGTCCTCTGCTTGGCAGAGCAGGGTGAATTCTTTTAAAATGTTTGGTTTCTGGGTGAGACCCTGACTTTTAAGCTTGTCAACAAATATTCAGTAGGATTTAGTTTGGGGTTTAGGAAAAATATAGGCGTACTGACTCAAAAGGTTACTGTGAGAGTACATGAACTTGGTTTGGATGGTTAAGCTCAACCCATGATAAACCTAGAATAATGTCTGTTATGAACTCGAAATACATGACCAGTGTCATGAGTCAGGGAACCCATAATGATTGTCTTCTGGAGAATAGTTTAGACAAAGGCAAATTGATGTATTTCAGCAAAAAGTATATTTGGAGGAGTCAAGGTGACAATTTCTAATTTGAGAACATTGTACTACCAAGCATGACCATGATAGAATCATGCAAAGGGTGTGTTTAGTTGCCAGTTGTACTGTACGAAGTTTGTGTAATAGTGCAGATGCCGAAATAACTTCAAATTCATCAACTTTGCCTCAAATAAGCAGATGGCGGTTGATCCCAAACCCACATTAAAGCCAGTTTTTGAACGGATAAAGTATTAAGTTTCTATAAGTAGCCCAAACTACAACATTAGAGAAAGTTTTATTTATGATTAAGTTCATGCCAGAGCCAGGTCGTAAATTTTACCATATCTGATAGAAGCGATCAAATATCTATCCAGAATTAAATCACAAGCTTGTTGATGACCTAAAAAAGGTCTGTAGTTTCTCTGGGTCTTGCAGACAGACAATTATCAAAAATATTAGCAGTGGTGCAGGCATATATTAGAGTTGGTAGGTATAAGTTCTGCCCTGCATGGATGAGAGAAAACTGCAATAAGTTCAAACCTATATACCCTAATATAGTTTTTACACTTCACTGATGTATTATCACTGCTTTCTGAGAAAAGAAGGATTATAATAATCCTTTTTTCATAATATTGTATACAGGACACAAACAGCTTGATATTTAATGGCATGTTTATTATCATGTGAGCAGTCTTTATTCAGTGGCAATAGATTTTAAACCATTATCAGTGGAAAAAGTCATATCACAAGCAGCAAGCAGCTTAAATAAATTACTGTCAATCCATTAAAGCGCTATTGTCACCTAAATCTTGTGCACACAGAGGTCTTTGTGTCCCGGAGCCCCCTCATCTTTTTAAGCTGCTGAGCCTGTTATTCTTGACCCCGAATGAACTGTGGCATGGGGGGGATAAACTGTCTGTTACAGGTCTCCAGGCCTGAGCACACAGCGATGTCTGACATAAGTGGAGTGTGTGTGGGTTTGGAGGAGCCCCTCGAAAGCTCGGGAAGTCACGCACAGATAACAGGTCATGAGTCTTGTAGCCTTTTGGCTACAAGGTCATTTTAGCTGATCAGTTTTCACACGTCACTGGTGACAAATGGGAGTCCCATCCAGCTTGGAGTTCAGCTGAAAGTCAAGTTCTTCAGAGTCACTCCAAGCTGTAATTAAGTCTCTGTCGTAGTCTTTAGGGTTTCTGAATTCCAGCAAACAATAATCAGTTCACAACAATTGTTATCACATACCTACAAGCAGGCTTAAGTAACTCAGAGATGCACAGTTTTGGGGTAAACTCATTGTGCACTACATTTAACAGCACATATTTTTCATTTATGTCAATTTGTTGTAAATCCAGGTCTTGAGTAAATTCAAGAAAAATCTTAACCACTTCCAAATGTTTGCTCAACTTCACTGCAAACCCCATGTTTCCCCTGATCACATAAGCAATTCAAGAGGATCGAGCCATGTCATGACTTGAAAGAGTCCAGCTCACTGCCACATGTCATTGCTGCCTACTTACAGAACTACTGGACACAAATAAAGCTCCTAGCCAACCACTCAGCCCACATTCCTTTTTGTTCCTTTGATGCCACGAACCTGGAAAATGTTGGGAGCCTCAAGTGGAGACGAACAGTCAGAGCCAGCACTGAGCTGTCCTGTCCTTATGCGTGGCTTTGGAATTTGGCAGCTGAGTTTCACACCACCTGCTGCCGTCGCTTGAGTGAGTGCATGTGTACAAAACAGTCATAGCACTTCATGCATCACTTTTAGCTAAAATGAGACCTCTGCGGCACCTAATGGCTGTGCTGATCCAAGAAGCTAAAGGAAATTGTGATTGATGTGCAATATTAGGACCGGCTTGTTTGAGTCTTCGTGGAAGAGCTCGATTAGTTTAAGATTAGAAGAAGGCCACACCATCTGTTGTAAAGATCTCTCTTGTTGCTCAGGCCAGTTCTTAATCTGATTCCAAATTTGGGACTTGTCTGGTGCTACTGTGAGATGGATGGTGTTCTAAATATATTTATTTGCTGTGCAAAAATGAATCAGCAGTACAGGATACCCCCCGATGTAACTGTGAAAAGCCAGAGCTATAGTAAACTGAGCCTTTACCATTCTTTTGATATTTTAAATGTTGATCACTATTCCTGTCATGATTTGAGTTTTTCTGTGTGTTTATTTTGAGCTTCTGTGTCTTTTGAGTCTCCGTGCTGTCCTGTCCTTCCCTTGATTGTTCCCAGATGTGTCTCGTTCCCTGATTACCTCCTGTGTATTTAATCTGTGTGATGGTCGGGTCCTAGTGTTGTATGTATCATACCAGTCGCGAGTCTATGTCTTGTCTTGTCTATGCTGTCCTGCTCATTGCCAGTTGCTACCAACGGGGATGCCAAAAGAAAAAGTAATTAATAAACATATCAATTTTTAATATATTTATTTTCCACTACTTATCTGCAGCTCTAGACAGTGGTAATGGTCACCTCTACCTATGTTGTGAAAAGTAGAAGCAATTTAAAAGAAAAACTACAGTGGCTTACAATGGTTAAGCTGATATCTGATCCCTGGCTAATGAGATAATTTAAGAAGCAACATATTGATGGTGTGAGGAGGACACCTGGTAATTTCAAGTACTTTTAACATCTGTAGACTTACTGGGAGTCAACAATATAAATACAAATAGATTTTGATAACTGCATTGCACTGATGGTATGCAGCATTAACTATTTGTATCTGCATCACCGACAAAAACATCTGAACCTCCTATTTATTGCCCAATAGACTTACCATCAAGGCCTTCCTGCCTCTCAATCAGTTCTAAGCATTCACTATTTTCGCACCCCCACACTGACCGAACCAACAGCACATGGAAAGCGAAACATTTGCTCCACAAATAACCTGCCAGACCACAGGCAAAAACTATACTCTGGGTCAACGACCAGCAGGACCAATGCGCCTTTCACTTGAATTGGCACACCGATGTCTGTGATGACGAGCAAACAAACAGAATACTCACTCAGAGTTGGGGTCCGCATTCAGGAAAGTTTGGATGACCAGCGGCAGCTCTGATTTAACGATGTACAGGTAGCTGGACATAGCTGTAAAAGGAAAAGAAGAAGATGCAAACAAAATATTGTTTAATTATAACCTGAGAATGACTACTCAGGAATATTTAATGTTTTGGTATACTTATGTACGTGTGGGAGAATGGCAGTTATTACTTTAGGTTTTAAATAGTCTTGTATATTTTACTATTATTACTATTCTCATATTAGTCTCTTTTCACTATATAAAAAGGGATTTTAACTTTTTTTTCATCAAAAGTCTTTCGACTTTAATAAAGTCAATTATGACCATTGATTATTTATCATCAGCCAAACAGTCTTCAGACTGGTTACACGTTTAATAAACCATTTACATAAAATTATCTTACCTCTAAATTCAGTGATTTAATTGAATCTCTTTGGATTAAAAAAAGTTTTATATAAAAAAACAACAAAAGTAATTTATCATCAATTTAAACACAGGGGCCAGTTTGTCTCTCAAATGTCTCAGTTTGGGACTTCTACCTTCCTATGAGCAGCCATCTTTAATTTACCCACCACAAACAAAACAGCTCTTTATCAGCAGGCTTCTTCCTGTTTTCTCGTAATATTTCTCCATACCCCATACTTATCACAAAGAACAAAAACTAAAGTAATACCGGTGATTTAGGTGGATGTCATTATCTGTTTGGGGGTTTAAAGTCAAGCCAGTTTCATGGTCTTTAATTCTTGCTTGTAGAGTTAAACTGTACACTATAAAATTCCCGTCATAAATTTAATGAGGGTGCTCACCTCCAATGTTCTGCAGGGTGATTGCGATACCAGCAGCCATTTTTCCAGGAGTACCAAAGGCCCTGTAGCCCAGCTGTTCATAAGAACGAATACCTGGAAGGAGATTACAGACAATTACAGTCCAGATAGATTTGTTGAGCTCCTCCTAAAAGCAATATAATAAAGCCACTTTTAAAAAAAGCAATAAAACATAATCAAATTTATCAGGTAACTGGTTCAGTATTTGTCAGGACATTTTAAAATTAGCTTCATGTTACGTGATATTTTTTTATTAGATTCTTTCCATATAATCCATTGTAGCGTTCAAAAAAGTTGGCAGGAAACCTAATCTGCTAAATGTAAAATCATGTGGCATGTAAACATTTCAACAAAATGACCAAAGTTTCCACAACAAGGCCTTTATATGTTAAGAAATCAAGCAAAAGTTTGTAGGATTTCATTAGAAAAATGTTGAAAAGTGACACAAAACTCACCCACAATGCCAGAAGATTTGAGCAGCAGATGAATGGAGTAGGATGACAAGGTTGCAACTCCAGTCAGAAGAAACCTGTAACAAAGTTGGTTGTAAACCTATTAATATCAAGATTAATCTGTGTTTTGTTTTTACATTGTATTCTGCCTGTCTTCTTGAGTCTGTCTTTACCTATGTAAATGTGAGAACCCAGACTCCTGTTCATGGTTGAGTAGATTGATTCCAAACAACATTTATTACTTCAACATCAAGACCTTTAAATGCATCCAGTTGATTAAATAAAATCTGTTGTGAATCCTGGAGGAGTACTGAACTGATATGGATCGATACTCATACACTTGCTGTTTTCTATAATCTCTTTGTCCCCAGAGTTTTCCGTTTCAGTGGCACAGAAACCCAAGCACATTTGGGCACAAATTTCTGGTGAACATTCCTGATAAGTCAGGGTGCGTTCACAACCTCAACCTTTCTCAAGACCTTTCTAAAGCCCATTACGGGCACGCTGGGATCATTATGGCCACAGCTAATGTGAAAGTCATTAAAGCTGAGCCAGAATGACTGATATCCCGCACCAATAATTACATTTTAATTAGGTGATTGAGAGTTTGTGAATCATTTTGAAATGGCTGCCGTTCAATGTAAACATTTTTGGTTCCAGAACCTACTGAACATGACAAACATTTTACATTTACTCATTACTTCTGGAAGATAATAGTTTCCAATGATAAGGGATAATTTTCTGAAACATAAAACCATATATATGCTCAAAATATGTATCCTGAATTTAATAAACAGTAAGAATTAGAAAAAATATGAACTATTTTCAAAATGAGCAAAAGTGTCTTGTATTCTGATGAATTATGAAACTAATAATGTCTTTCAAAATGTTTATCTTCCTTGTTCAGAAAGCGTAACGTAAACCTCCAGAACACCATGATATGTAAACACTAGCCATCTAGTACCTCTGGGGTGCTTTTAGAAAATGAACAAAGCAAATTTACTTGACCCCAATGCACACACTGTACAACAGGAGTGCTTCAAAAGGGACAGACACACTTCAGAACCAACTCTTTTCCATCCACAAATTTAATATATGTTAATGCTTAGACTCACATGACATGCATTTCTCAATGCACAACATACCTGGTAAACTGCAGAAGCAGCTTTAAAAACATCAAAAAGGACACAACAGTGATTTCACTACAAAAGTAGCCTAAGTCATCCTGACAAAGTTATACACCCTTGAAACCCAGGAAATTATGTCCATATTAGAACATACAAATTTTTTTAATTTTTGCCAAATTATGTCATTCAAAATCATCTTAAAGTTGAAATTAAAAAATATTTACTCACAAGAAGAGAAGTATGCCAGTGTTCGCCATGGCATAAGCCAATCCTAGGATGCCACTGCCCATAATCGCATTGCCAAGGTTGAAGACCGACATCCCAAAGGAGGTCTTTCCTTCAAACTGGGAATAAATTTGATAAAATAAAACAAGAGTTAGCCTTGAATGATCATGACTGCAAACTTCAAACTATAACAGCACTGAGTGCTATAAAAATGTTCTTTACTGCTTCATTTTTAGCTATTCATATCATGTTAGTAAGTAACTTCTTGTAAGCACAGTGTAGTGAAGCACTTGCATTCACTTGAATTTATTGTCAGTCCCTTTGCATACCCAAATATAGGTTCTCAAAGAAAAAAAAAGTTAACTTTTTTAATAAAATGTTCCAGCTGTGACAACAAAACATGAATTAAATTCAACAAAACATGGATTTACAGTGTGTTTAAATATACGTACATCTGTGAAACGTGTGGGTTTCTTCCCATGTGTATGGGGTAAGAACTCCTCACTCTCAAGTGCACCTTCGGGGTCATCGAACCTGGGGATCAAAAGTACAGCAATGAATTTGCAATTTATTGACCTTTTGACTTGTGAAAACATCAGAAAATAAAACTTCAACACAGTTCTTAACAAACATACCTGAGAGTTTCAGTGCCATTTCTGCACAAGGATCCGTCAGACGAAGTCAGCACAAAAACAAGGCAAACATGCATTTAAAGAAATGTAAATTTTTGGACAAATACGTCATACTTCATGTTGCTAACCACATGAAGTTAGCTACTTATTAAACATAAATTGAGGAGCCTGATTTATGATGAATATTGGCTCACTTGGTTTATTGTGTAGTGCCAAGGATGTGGTTTTCACAAAAGTATAATCACAGCGAGACAAAAAGGAGCTAAGAAGAGTATAAGTGATTGATACATGCTGTGATAGCAACAAGCCAACCATTCATCTGTGTGAGAAAAATGTAAGAGAACTCACTGATCTTCTGCTAACAACGTCTTCATTGGCACACCCATGTCATCTCCAAGATCATGGGGTTTTCCATTGGATAATATGTTCATCTCTGACTCGGCAGGCTCCATCTTTTAAGAAATATCAGATTCTCTTTGGCCTGCGCGCGTTCAGTGTAGGAGGGCTCCAGATCTTGAATTTCTAAAAACAAAGAAGGTTATAAGAGCATTTCTCTCACAGGACAACCTTCAGTAACAATACAAAGGTTTCTTGATACAGCTGTGAAAACAAAAAAAAACTTAAGAACAAAATTGTACATGATGTGATTTATTTTATTTCAAACAGAAAAGCAACAATTATTTCTACTGCTGCCAAAATAATATATTACCATTGTTATAATAACATTATGTATGCTACTTAGTAACTGTCTTTTAGTAAAATTAAAATAAAGTCAAAATTTGTTATGTTGAATGTAACAGAAAAAAAAAATCCTCTTTTAGCCAGCTGACTGGAAGTGTGCAGCAACAGGTGGGGCGGGGTACTTTATAATTCATACAGTCATTGAAAACGTAGTTATTTCCAACACTTTCTATGGATTATTATTAAAAGCACTTTGAGTCATAGGAACAGTATGACAAATCATTTTAAAATTGTAACTTTGGACTTGCTTGCAGCCTCCTGAGTAACCTCACCTTTTTATGTATTTTTCTACAAAGTTAAGACTGAAATAGGGTTGATCTTTAACTTCTAATGCCAGCAAGTCCATTTTTGACAGTTTTATAAACAAATTTTAATTCCATGCAAACTAAATTCACATTTAATTGAATCTGAAACCAGCAGACAGGAGGGGCACTCGTAATAAAATAAAGTGTTGGCACTTTTTTCCACACAGCCATAGTAGAGAACGTTCCAGAATTATCTTTATCACACTTGGATCTGATTCGATTAGGGTTCACTGTGACACTTTAGCTGTTTTTTATGTGAATTAGGACATCAGTGCACGACTATGTCAATTCATCAGTTTGATCTCTGTGCTGCAGATAAACAGCACACACTTACTTTTTACATATTGACCCAAAAGACAAGACTTCTATCCTCACTCACATCCATGTTGGAACATATTGCAATACGTACACGTATGAATATGTCTTAGAGCTGAAAAGAGCTCACAAGTTGTGATGTCATCCCAAAAGGTTTGTAGGAGTTTCGCGTTTCGGTTAGGAGTAAAGCAAACAAGTCAAAGTTATCACCACACAGTCAAAGGTTAAAGTCTGTCTGAGTTTTCAGAATTGAGCAGTTCCACGTAGTAAAAAACTACCAATTATCTGAACTACTTCTAAAACCACAAAAAGACAAGGTTGTGTAATGCTGTAAAAATAACCCCTTAGATCGCTTTTAGTGTTATTCATACAATACAATCAAACCAGGTAGACACCATTCAGCTCCAGCTATAGCAGAAACCTGAGGTAGGAAATAAATAATGTAACACTGCCTGACATAGAGTAAAACATTTTAACAGCAGTAGCCACAGGGAATATTTTCTATCCTCAATAAAAAAGTATTATTGGAAGAAAGATTCTGGCTTATCTCCTAAATGAGTCATTTGGTTTGCTCAGGTTAACCTTTCCCTTATCAAAGCTTCAAAACTCGAGTCACCGCATCCTGTTTCAGCTTTGTACACTGATATTGATTATTTACACAGAGGTACAGGGGAAAATGTTTGATTCAATTCAAATCTAGGTCACACTGAATTCTGTAGGATTTTGGTGCTGAGAGAACCCCCGCATGTAACTGAACAAATGCATAAATTGGGGATATTTTCACATCAGGACGGCCCAGGAAACTGGATTTGACAGAGCTTGATGGGCATCCCCAAGTTCAGCATGCAATATGCTGCCTTTAATTTGAAATGTATTTAAACTGACTATTCATTGCCTCTGCTTTGTTTATATCTCGTTGAACTAGGCACACCAGTTGTGCTGTACAGTATGTATTTGCAAGCATGTTATTTATGTGTTTTAATGGATAGAATTGAGATAAACAAACTGTTATCACCTTGAATTGTTAATTGTAGTACCAAAACAAACAACAAATCTCTTTTTTTCAAGAGCAGACTTGTGGCGCTCATTACTACTTTCAAGTCAATAATGATGTATTTCTTCATAGACAAATAGATACTTTACAGCAATATGTGTCCCATTGGTATAAAGAGAAATCAATGAAGTGAAAACGAATCATTTATATTGGCCAACTGCAAACTACAGATACGCAACCGTATATGTTATTAAATTTAGTTACTTAAAATGCATTAATTTCGCCACTCTGAATTCAGACTTCCACTGGCAATTTTTCTCCAAATGGCAACTCTGACTTCCACATAAAAACAGAGTGCACTCTGTGAACTGTATTGTGAACAATTTCCAGATAGCATATATCTGTAAATCATACATCACTTCCTCCCCTCGGTTTAGTTTACTTTAGATTGCTGGATAGTCTGTTTGCTTTTCCACAGTAAGCAAACCGAATCAGGGCTAATTTCTTAGTAAACCAAAATTCACATTTTCAGAGATCAGATGAGCTTTCACACATGTAACACTCTGAGGTACAAACTCTGTTTACAGTGGACCAAAGAGGGCTGGAGTGAAATTATAGAAATAACACAAACACAGTGTTGTCACACCTATCCACAGAGAGATCATAACCACTGTTTTCAGTTCATGAATACAGGATCAGTGAATTTACAGTAAATACGGGACTAGGTTCATCAATGATGTTGGTTCTTTCCGTCTCTAACATGTTGCATGTTTAATGCATGTCAGGAACTTATTTTTGGCATAAATTACATTTTGATCTTTCGAAATAAATTAAATACTAAGATCTGGACCTTTTCATTGAAGGGAAATGATATGCAATAACACAAAAATGAAATGAAAATTGTTCATTTTTTAGTTTATTTTCTTTTTACTTTTTACTTAAATGTTAGTAACTCTGTTTAAAGTAAATGTTTTCAAGAAAGTTTGATGGCTTTTTTTTTTTATGATGCAGTTACTTATGAATGACATTTCTTAATAAAAGTTGATTACATAGAGACCTACATAGTTAAATCTGGTCTATTGTCTGCATTTACATTATTTTGGGTTCATACCTTCATAAACAAACCACAAAATTTCCACAAAAATTTGAATGTAAATTCCCACGAACTGTCTTGAATGTAGAGTGAAAATGGCACAATACAAAACTGCTAAATCAATAAAAAGGTGAATCTGAGAATGCAATCAGTTAATGTTAAATTTACAAATAATTTCTTGACACAATTGAAATATGTTTAATAACTTAAAGGTATTAAGCATAAATTATGAGAACAAAATACTGCTCCCTTAATTGAGAAAAGGACAGTATGATATTTCATTGACTGCCAGAAAGATGACCTGAAATGTTCCTGGAGTTGGACTCAGTTCTGTTGAGCAACAAGTCATGACATGAAGGTTAGAGGTCACATTTAGAGTTACTGGATCTGTGTGACATTTGAACAAGAAGAAGGGTGAACAACAGTTAATTAAAGTGTAGGTCCTTATTATTAAGTATCTCAGAGGAGCATTCCTATTAACTAGTCCCACTTACTCTTGTGTCATTTTAAAAGCAGGCAGCAATGAGTATGGCAGCAGTTTGCGGTGCATCGGCATGTGGGCATGAGATAAACAAGGTTCAAGCAAGTGGACCTGGCAGCACTAGTTCATCCTACAACACGTGCAAACAAACCAGCACATGCTCGTGTCCTGCGCTATTTGTGGCAGCAGCATTTTTCATTAACCGCAACCATGGAAATATATGCCACTGTTTTTTAAGGGAAACAAGGTGCAGGTTTGAATCCAGACAGAAATAAATTATCAACTAATAACATCTATGAATGTTGATGAAAAGTATTTCCAACAAAAATGCAAATTCATAATTTATATAAAACCATATAAAATAAACAACCTTGTAGTCCATTAATATTCCAATTAAACTATAATAAAAGCAGATAATTTAAAACTGACCTATTCTAAATCGCAAAATGAAAAAAATGTCTACGCATTTGTGCCATTTTTTAACCTAAACCAAGAGTTGAATATACAGCCTATTGTTGAACACAACAGAAGATTGATTAAGTTTTTACTTTCTTATTTCTAAGATATGCCATGACTGTTCAAGTATTACACAGTTCACATACAATTAAGTCCCAAATTAATTTTATCCCTGCTATTTTTTTTATTTTTCATTCAATCAAGAGGATTGGTTATGACTAGAGATAAGGAAGACAACTCTCAAAAGACAGCAAAGCAATTTAAAGGATTCTCTAATTCGGAAAAAGAAATGGATCTGTTTTATTCATAAAGAATGTTAAAAATATTTATTGACACCAAAGAATAAAATACTCCTTCCAATTTCTGACAATCCTTTTGCATGTTTCCTGAGTTATTTTGATGATTCAATTCTGGTGATGAGCTTCAAATCTTTGGGTTAGAAGGCCCTTTTACCCTCCAAAGATTCTCAATCATATTCATATTGGAACTCTGGCTGTGCAGCTCGAAAACATTGATATTATTTCCAATCAGAGCACCAGAGTTAGGAGATTTTAAAGATTACTTTAACTTTAATTCTACTATAGTTAACTTTGGGCTCAATTATAATGCCTAACACAATTCTGAAAAATCATAACATAGGTTATGATTACAACTGGATTTTAATGTATTATTTGAATTTTTGTTGTGGATGTGACTCTGGATTTTTCCTTCATGATCAATACTGTGAGCTGTTTCAAATGTGATATGAGCTAAATAAAGTACATCAGAAACAGTTGATGTCTGCTTTAATGACAATGGATCATTACACAGACTAACATGAAAATGACTCTTCTCTTTGAACATCTCACCCCTTATGAGTCAGTCAGATAATCAGACAAACCTAATCAGCAAAAAGTTAAAATGATGTCATCCCGATTGAACTCCAGACAGGAAGCTAAACTGGTTCAATATGTTTTCCAAGCTTCCAATAACCTTCGTGTTGGCAAAGGGTTTTGTCTCAAACTTTAAGACCTTTAAATGTAATGATTATGCATATTGACTTAATAAATAGTGATTTATAAGGGTTGTACTGGTCCAAGTTAGCTAGCACTTTTTATACATAAGCTATTCAAAGGAAGGCAGAATTGTTACACGGGATATATACAGGTAGAGAGTGGTTTAAATGAAGACCAGATTTGACCTTCCACCAAAAAAAACTGCTTTCTACCAAGTCTCTTCAGACTGCTCTTATAAAACATTTTTATCCCACAAGTGGCAACCTGGAATCAGCAAAATATGATTACTTTTATGACCTCAATTAGTGTCATATTTGCTCCAAAACTGGCCACACAATCACTTTTAATGTCCAAGCTATCTTTTCCAATGCTTATTCCATGAGTGGGGATGTGTGAGATGTGTGTATTACATTTTCATGTACTCTTTATTATCATCAGAATAAATACTATATAATTTTAAGTCCAATCTCCAGACCAACTCCACTGTGAATAAATATCAAAGTTTCTTTAGAAATTCAGAAAAAAAATTGTATCAGTAATAACTTTAAACATGACTGAATTAAATATGAACCTGTATTCATTTTATTAAATAGAATGTTTGAATCATTCAATATAAAAACAAGTCAGTCACGAGATTTGTCATTTTACCCATAATGAAAGCTTGATGGCAGCTTTGGTCTGTATCCAGTCAAGAAAAGGTAGTTTTCAAAAAGTATCTTTATTTTTTATTTTTTGCTGTACAGCCTGACACCCACGAGTTATCAGTATTAATACTACATAACTCTTAAATCTTGAAAAATAAATATGAAAAATCTCTTCATTATTTTTTTAACTTTACAATATAACTCATGAAGTGGAGTGGTAAATAATTCATGCATCAGAAAGATTTTTGGTAACACTGACACTGTTTTATTCATGCAAACAATGCTCTTTTTTTGTAACTGTCTTCTGGCCTCATACATGTTTACTAAAAATAAAACCCATGTCTGTTACATAAAGGCTCAATTATCCCGAATTAACGGTGAGTGTTGTTGAAATGTGGCAGGAGATTTTTTTCTCCTGGAAAAAGCATAAAAGAACAGCAGGAGATACTCAGCAATTACCCTCCAGGAAGCTTAGAGCACACAGTTTTGATGAGGGTGGGTCTGCTCTCAGAGTTGGCACATATAGCTTAAGTTTGATTTATAGTTAAATGCTCTATCATTACCCTTTGTTTGCATTGATATTTCACAATATATAAATTCCAGGAAAATAAATGGCTTTCAAAAAATGTAGCTTATTTAATGACCTATTCCACATTTATTGGCAGCTAGCACCTACATAGTACTCAAATGTTATCAGACGAAACAAGAAATGTATTGATTGTGGCATCATGTGGCTTTAGGTTTAGGGAGAATTCACCACAGAGGCAGACTCTCCAACAGAGAATAAAGTGAAAAATGTCAATAAATAATTTGATATTACATTTGATTTAAGTTCTTAAGATGTTTTTGTAGCACTTGGTAAAACACATAACATGTTTTATTATACATTGGAAGGCTCCAATCATGAAAACCTCCAAAAGAGATATGGTATATTAACAGATATTGGTATATTTGTGTTATAAAGTGTCAAAGAGAGTGATTGTGGGTGGTGAGGTAAACGCAGCAGACCCAGGTTGAAGTGAGATGATGATGATTTAATGGTGAAAATTGTAGAAATAATCCAAAAAGTCCAAAACCCGACAGAACAGCTGAGCGGAAGGCTACGGCGCAACACTGGTAGCAACAGGTTAAACGAATGGACAGACTCGACAGCGAACGGAAGACTGGTGACACTGAATTGGCAGATTCGACAAACGACTACAAACTACTCGACAACGACTTGCGACTAGGACCCGAAGAAGACGCAGAAACACAGGTGACATTAAATACACACAGGTAATCAGGGAACAAGACACACCTGGGAACGAGACACACCTGGGAACGAGACACACCTGGGAACAATTAAGGATAACACAGACACTCAGAAAACACAGAAACTTAAAATAAACACAGAAAAACTCAAACCATGACATAAAGATTATAATGTCAAAAAGGTTTTCTGTGTAAGGAGTAGAAAAAAATGTAATAGATCTAAATTGTATAGAGCTTTTATAGTCAAATTGACCACTACAACCAGTTTACACAAGAATCGTACTCACCTAATGGCACTTACAAATGCGAAATATTCATACATCCATATGCAGATCGGTAGGAAACCAGTGATTAAGTGTCCTGCCCAGGAGAACACCAAATGTGACAAGAGGAAGCTGGAGGTAAAGCAACAACTTTCAGATTGCAAGTCGACTTTAAAACACTTCTGTTTTTCACAATTCCTACAAAAATAGGAATTTAAAGCACTTATCAACAAGGAAAAGAGTTTAGCTTGAAAGATGTTGAAATGGGCATTCCTTCATAAACAGCATATAAAGTGATACTGAAACAATAAAACCCATTTGAAACAACATACCTTGTTCATTTATATATATTTAAATATATATCTATATATAGATATCTATATATAGATATATATCTATATATAGATATATAGATATATATCTATATATAGATATCTATATATAGCTATAAAGAACCAATGTAGCAAGGTTCATGTGACATAAAGTATATTGCTGTAAGTATTTTTGTTCCACATATGACCATCTTATGAAACTACTCTGTATGTCATGAAAGAAGCCTCTTTTTTGTGCTGATAGTTTCTTCTCTCCATTCTCATAGCATAAATTAAATCCAGAAAAGGGCTGAATAAATGCATCATTCTTTAAGAGCTGAGTGTGCCCATCTGCTACTCTTCCACCCTTTTCCCCAAAAAGTCAGGAAAAAATAACTTGGAACAGACAACCTTAGAATCACAATTAAAAGTGGCCCAAACCCCTAAACAGGTCAGCACATCACTGTCGTCACTCATCTCTGTCAAACCTCAGCCAAATATTTAGTCTGGCATATATCTGTGCACCCAAAATTTGAAATAGTCTGGCAACTATTATCAGACACAATATTTCCAGTGAGACAGCTTGATGCTAGAATGTAGCCTTAATCGGTCTGATTTGCCGGTCTGACATCAGATCCAATTTGTTTCCTGAGTCCTGAGGGAAATATTAATAAAGTCTGCAGACAGTACAAACAAAAAGAAGAGCAGTTACGTGGTGGGCAAACATGCCTACATGTTTTACCAAAAACATGCACAAGTTTGGCCTTCGGTGAATGTGATTCACATGTCATCACAGCATGAGGCTGTGACTCAAATACCTTTTGGAGCATGATTTCTAAACTGTGGTTATCATGTTTTAGTCAAATATTTGACCATTACCACTGACGTACTTTACTCTGTGCTTTTTTTAATTAAGAAATATGTACCTGATACTAAATGTGGCTTTGAAAGAGACATAAAACAACAATATCACAAGTCAGAAGAGGATTTAACTTGTTTTGGAACACACTATATGGATGCTTGTGGAATAATAATATCTATTTCAGCACTGAAAGCTTCCAAATTCAGAAGGAAACAAGCTCAAATCAATGCTGTGTAGAACAACCACTCTATGCACAATAAAGTATTTACAAAATGACTTGCAAGGACTCCAAAACAAATCTAAAACAGCACATGATACAGTCGTGTTCAGCTCTCACAGATTATGAGCCCCCATGACAAAGATAATAATAAACCCTGGAGTGGCTGACACTTAATACTTTGGCTGACTCAGATACAGAAATCCACACATCTCCTCGATGGGACTGCAGAGCAGCTGGCTGCGTCCAGCCTGGATAAAACATTGACTTCCACACACTGTGCACCTGTCCACTTCCTGCCATTTTGACCGCTGCACGAGTCGAGGTCACTGCCAGCACAAGGGTTTATCTGTTCTTTTCTAACTCTGATCAACCCACCAACCATTAAGAGTTCAAACCTTCTTTCTCCATCCCCAACGGCATTGAAGCATCTTTTGCAATGTGTTTGATGTTCAAATAAGGTTGTGTTACCCGCGTCAGTTTTACTGTGATGTCAAGTCATGGCCCACATTGGAGCAAGTGGGGGTTATGGACCACATTTCCTGTCGTGTACGTTATTGCAACAGCCGGTCCCTGTTCCAAGGCTGTCAAACAACCAAACCAGCAGCAACACTGAAAAGATTTTTGAATATGAAACAAATCATCCTGTAGAACAGGAAAATACCCTGAAATGACACTTAATCGCCAAGAGTATAACAAATTTAAGCTAGAATATAATAAAATAAACAGTGACAATAAGATTCTCTGAGATTCATTAGTATTTCCCTATCATTATTTTTCTTTAAAAACTCAAGGTTGACAAGCTCCACATTAAATTTCATGAACAGTCTGAGCTCAGATCAATACCATATTGATTATGTTGTGTAGTTTTCATTCACACGTTAATATTTCCCATTTAAAAGGCTTCAATCAATGTGACAGCAGCACATGACATCGACAAAAGATTCAAAATGATAACAAGTGAAGGTCTAAAAACTGCATGCTACAACATGTAGAAAAAATTGCTTAAGACATTGATGATGGAAAGTGACTGTGATCAATATCTATAATACAATGGCTCAGATCATATTTAGTTGCCAAAGGATCATGTGGTGTTATAGACCAATAGAGGTTTTGTGAATAAGGTGCATCTGCTGTTTCAAGCTTAAAAGAAAATGTTTCAATTCCTTTTAATAAAGTTCAGTGAATAAGAAAAAAATAGTTTGTGTTTAACCCAGACAAAAATATGGCCAAGCTTGAATTAGAAGGCAACCAGCTGAAGGTCCACTAAGGTCATGGATTGCTTTTTTTATTCTCTCTAAGGCTATCAAGCCAGATAAACTCTTAAAAATTTTACTTTTTAACACCCTTACATCCTTTCTAAATTAACCTTTAACAATGCTATCGGGCAAATCATGCTATTGGTTAGAACATTTGATCAACTTGATAACCACAGTTTAACCTGTTGACAGACCAACACAAGGTAGCACATAATTGTGAGGTGGAAGACAAATTAAATGTTATTTTAAAAGTGTTATAAATTTCAAAAACTGAAAAGTGTGGTATGGATTTATATATATATATATATATATATATATATATATATATATTTTTTTTTTTTTTTTTTTTCTCCAAATAACTGTGACTACTTAGTGGTGT
>CAEFZX010024111.1:0-25056 GCA_903066825.1 Alfaro cultratus | reverse complement strand
GTGTTCTTGTTAGGCCTTCTAACAAGCCATCATTTGATTCAGGTGCGTTAAACGAGGGAGAGAACTAAAACATGCAGGATGCCGGCCCTCGAGGACCGACTTTGGGCACCCCTGTTCTATTTGTTCATTAGTACATTTAATGTGTCAGTGTCATTTTTAATGTATTTTCCTTAATACATTAAAAATGACACTGTTCCTGAGAAAACATTTCAACAGAAAACAAAACCACCACCTTCACTGGTAAATATTTTTTTCTGGAAAGGGGATTGCCTTGAGGGAAATAGGAACAGTGTTTACTTAAAAAAAAAAAAAACTTAATGAAAAGCAGAAGCCACACCAAAGTTCAGATCTTCCTTTCCCAATTACTGCCGTTCTGGAGAACGTATCGTTTCTTGTTCCCTGGCACCCTGCTGCTGTTTTATAGCTGTTAGCTGTGACTGGCATAAAGTTGGCAGAAAAATCTGCTAATTCTGTTTTCAGCACTTACAATTCTAGGTGTATGAGCCACACCAATTTTGATCATGAAATCTCTGCTCTAGGCAAGAGTTAGACAACCTGTACTAAAATTAAAATTAAGGTGAAAGTGTAAATGTGGTAAACTAACGCCATGTACAGTCTTCAATTCGGATTACACTTGACTCTCCAGACATTGTGTTCTCTCCTTTTCTTTATATTGTCACACTTTCTTTTTGTCAGCCTCTTTGTTGCTCCGACATGTTTACTATATTCAGATAGCTGGAGGCTGTGAATATAGTTGCAGCTGAGACAGACTGAGGAATGAAGACTGGGTCAACTGTGAGTGCCTTGGGATGGGGAGGGGACCCGGTAGCACCTACTGTTTATTGAGAAGAATAAGAACAATATGTGTTTTCATGCTGAGAGTCTTCAAAAGCCTTATATAATATAAAAAAGGTGCTAGATTTGTTGCTTGCCACTTTTTATTAAGTCGCTTCAGAGCTAGCTAGGGACAAAGTTGTTTGCACAAGAAGAAATGGTCACATGTCCCAGCCAGGAAACTGCTACAGCTTCTCTCTAAATTTAAATGTCAATATAAAGGGTCAAAAAGGATTATTCCTTATGTCTGAAATTTGTTAAAATTGATTAAATCCCAGATTCCAGTCCATGCACACAAAAAACCAGACTGAGTGTTAAAAACTGGTCTTTTTTAAATGCTACCCACAGCCAATCAGGAATCAGGTCTGTATACGGGTACCTAAATGAGGTACCGAAAAAAAAAAAAGAAGGGTTTTATTTTTTTCTGAAGCACAGAATAGCCCAGTTCCTCTCTAGTATGGTGCTGCACACTGCCGGTCAGCTGAAAGTGGAACTGCTACATTTTTCTCTCGCACAGAGAGAAAAATGTTTGAAAGGAAAATAAAGATGAAAATTGAAGGGAATGCACAAACTCTGTGCTTAAGAACCAGGCTGTGCTGTACCTGCAGAGTGTTTTACTGTTTATCCATGGAAACAAAAGCACCTAATGAGCCTTCGCTGGAGCCATTTGACGACTCGAATAATGGCTCCTGGTAATTAATGTGGGCCAAATTACCTGCTATTAAAGGCATACTTTATACATCTTAATTAAAAACAAGACTGGCCTTTTATTACTCCAGGAAGTCCTGAGTTTGGACGACTCTTTCCCTTATGTTGCACGTGTGAATACTTAATACAGAATGTGTGTGATTCCATGACAAGCACAGAAAGTTTATCAAATGTTTATTATGAAGTTTTGTTCTTCCACTTGGGCCTGGGCGTGCAGGGCCATAGGTTCTAATGTCTTTGCGTAACCTCTTTCCCCCGCAGAGATCGGCAGCTGGAATGAGTCCACCAACATCTGCTGGTGTCGGCTCGGACACAGACAGGAGAGCAGTTAGCAGCTTCTTGAAGCAGCTGCTGCTGCTTCCAGCTTCTAATCCACTTGGAAAATGAACAGTCTGTTTTGGAAACAGGTTTAGAGTTTCGCTGCCTGGCTCAAACTATTTTAATGAGTAAACTCGAGACTGAATAAAAACAGACATTTCTCAGAGGTTGATATCAATCATGAGGCAGTGTTTTCAGTTGTTGTGCCCCAGTTTCACTCAGAAATGTAGTAAGAAGAGAGAGAATAGAGAAAATGTAATTTTTTGGGGAGAGAAATTTTAACTTTTTCACCAGACTACAGTTCATTTATTTTATTGCGATGATAGGGTAGAACACAATGGCCATGTTGTTTGCTCTAGGAGTTCATAGTAGTTCTGGTGACGGATGATGTGCATGTGTAGGTCTCAGTATGTTTCCCTCTGCAGTTCAAAGAGGTCACTTCCTCTTTGGATGTGCACAGATATCATTCCAACACTGTTGTCCATTCTTTTCCATTTTTTCCCCTGGAAAGCTATCGTATGTTTTGTTGGAAAAAAAAAAAAAAAAGAGGGTGTGGACAAAGAGGAAAAGTCCACTTTTACCACCCCAAACAAAAATAGTTCTCATGTTCAAGGAGCTCAGCATTGTCCCTACACATTACTTAATTTACATTAATATTCTTTCTTACAACAGTAGTTACAACAAAAAAGTTTGTTTATCCAACCAAGTTTTTTCTCGTATTTGTAAAGATAATTGGCAACAAAATTATATATTCAGTTCTTTGTATTCTCACATTTTGTGAAATTGAGAGAAATTGCTACGTCAATTAAAACTGAGGTAGAAAAGGAGTACATTGTTCAGAGAAGTAGACACAATGTCCAGTGAAATTGTAGAAAAGCTGAAGAGATCCACTCTTCATGTAGGAGAATCATTGGCTGTGCACACAAGAAATCTAGCAAGAAGAAAAACATTGTTAAAAAAGAAATCCCCTTAAGTGGCATGACACACGTGGGAAAAGCTGAACAGTAAAAGCAGACTCACATTATACTTTTCATAAATCCAAAAGTGCACTGAAGTTTGTGGTTATAACAGTTTAGAATTGTTTAAAGGGAATTTGCAGCCTTAGTCTCCGTGTTTTGATTCTGTATCGTATTTTCTAAAACGATCTTAAGTCAGCCTCTTTCTGTTAAAGGAACATAAACAGAAAAAGTGTGGTTGGAAGATTTTGGGGGTCCTCTTTGGACATCTGGATGAGTAATGGAATGAGGGTGTGGCTAATGATGACATCCAAGGTGTTGTCTCTGCAGTCTGGGTGGAGGTCAAATCTTAATCCCAAGTTTTAGGGCTGAGGTTTTCCTCCTCCTTCATGAGTTCACAGCACAGTGCGTATGCAGGGAGGGAAAGAGCTCCCAAAGGACACTTACAGCAGCTGCACCCCGTATCCTCCCCCATCCATCTATTAGGTCTCCTCCCTTGTCGCCCCTAGGGAGGAAGCAAAACTCATCTTCAAATGCCATAATTTATAAGTGAAAAGTCCTGTCCCCTTGTTCCCACTCTCAGCTGGAGAAGTTTAATCAAGTGTGACAACAATGTTTGCGTTTGCAGCCATTTCCTGCAACACCCCGGCCCAAAATTTAAACACAGGGATGGTAGTAACAATGGCTGTTACACCTCAGTGCAAAATGCTGTGACAGATGGGTGAAGTTGGGAGATAATAAATATCTAGTTGTAGTGCCAATGGAGACAGAGACATGCCAAGTTTGGTTGGTTGCTGTTATAGATTAATGTGTGAGTTCAAGTTTAAAAAGGAGGAAGGAAACAGGAATATTACCAAGATTAACATAAACTTACTAACTGGTAAATTGTGGTGTCTGCACTTACTATCATAATTTTAAACTGCAGACTGTACTCCCTCCAGAGAAAATCATGTTACCTAGTTTTTCCAGTAAAGATGAGTTGACAAAATGCCGTTACTGCATTTGCTGGCCAGTGAGGGGGAGGATGAAGGGTTATCCCCAGTGAGAACTGGTGGAGGAGGGGCTGAGAGGAGGATGTCTGAGAGGAAATGAAGGAACCATTTTTTAAAAACATTCTAACTGCCTTCACAATACTTTTAGTGTGACAGTTGATGATAAGACCTGGCCCTCCCTCCTCCAGCTAATCATCACACCTTCCTGCTCTCCCATGTGTCTTCAGAGACTGGGAAGTTCATGGCAATGCATTCCAGGGTTGAGAGATTGGATCTGCCATAATTAATTAAATGTTAGTTTGTCTAGGAAATCTTTATTGTTACATATCTTCATATCCCAACCTCACTATTGTGTATTACACGGTTTCAAGTAAATAACACTCCAGTGTTTATTTGTCTGATACAGTAGAATATACAATTTGTTCTCAAGCTTTTACCAGGCTGTCATGGATATTTTTATGCATTCCAAGAAAAGGTGGCATGACCATAACCAATTTAGAGATCTCCTGTATGGTCATATTCAATAAATCAGAATATCATTGAAAAGTTTGTTTATTTTATTAACTTAATTCACAAAGTGTAGCACAATATGCAGATTAATGAAGCACATGAAAAACATTTAAGATCTGAATATTACATCAAACCAAAAAAAATATATAATAATAATCAGCAGAAATCTAGGCTAATTAAAAGTATGTTTAATCTCAGCTTAAATGTGATTCCCAAAAAGTAAAAACTGCCAAACGAGCCAAATCACAATGTACGTTCAGATGTTTATTGCATATATTTTTAAAAAAGGAGTTTAGTCTTTTGCTTGCAAGATTAGTTTGTAGTTTGGACATATTTTTCAGCTGGTAAAAACTCTTAAAGCTCTACCACTGAAATAAGCCTGATCTAACGCTACAAAACACTGTTGTACATCTGGATTTGGCAAATTATGAGCAGTAAATATGTTTAGCAGCTAACTGCAGACTGGCTGCCTGAGCAGATAGTTAAACTATTTGCTGCTAGCTTATGTTCAACTGTTGGATAGTTAACATTATTTTCTTCAGAACTGAATGGCAAAGGTCTTTAACATGCACAAAAAGTACTGTAGCTACCACTAATTATAATCTATGTATTGATTGTCCGGGTAACTGAAGAAATGTGATAAATAACAATATAACTGTAAAAAGACATTCACATAAACCCAGAGGTTGCATCCTATGCAGCCTTAACATTATGCTTTCATTTCCCATCTTGAAACTCAGTGGGAAGAGTCTAAGGTTATGTTTCTGTATGTTTTCCTGTGTTTGTGTTAAGACTGAAATTTTCCATGGTTTACACTGATGCTGGGATGTCTGGTTGGAATTAGTGGGAGTCTCCTTACACAGTGTGTCCACAGTGGTGGAGTGCTAAAAATGTCCACACCAATGCCTAGAGACACATTTTTATATAAAACTGATTTAAGAAACTATCAATGAGCAGGGGGAAAAAAACTATAATTACATTTACACAATATAAATAGCTTAATGTATGATTCAACAGAAGTTAGACCTTTTGAAGATTATAAAAAGTGAAAGAGAAGAAAAAATATTATAACAAAGTCAATTCAGCATAGAACATAAATATAATAGTTCCATATTGTTGCACTTTTGAATAAAGCAGTAAGACCAGCAGGGTGATAGTAACTAGCACCCACCATTTATGGGTTGTGCAAATGAAATGCATGCCCTTATTGTTATATTGCCATCGTCGTGTTTCCTGGGGTATGGTGGGTTCAGGGTGTATTAGTTCTTCTTCATGCAATGTTTTGCAATTACACCAAAATATTTTGGCATGATCTGACCAAAATATCTTCTTCTACGCTTGCTGTGTGCTCTGCCTCTGGCTTCCTCTCAATAATGTTTTTTTTCCTAGTCCCTGTATAAATTCCAGATTTTTCAAAAGCATGACTAATATGCTTCATTTCCACTAAGCATTGCATCACAGTTTGATATAATAGTTTATGGTCCGGCGTATTCAGGAGAGTGTTTCCACTGCCAGTTGGGGTTAAGCTGAAATGCCTAGAGAGGCATCACACTAGCACAATGACAAACGATGCAATGACTTGTTTACACATCTCCTACTTCAGATTTTTACACCCGTGGAGCTCATCCTTAGATCTTTGCATAGACTGTAGTCTATACTGTTGGAAAGGCGTTGTGAAAATTATGTTGGACCAGGATCATGTTTTTGATCTGATGTAAAATAAATACAGAGTGAATTTAGGTCCCCCGTGTTTAAGGGGTTGTAAACACTTCAAACATTTTTCAAAAACTTTGTTACGTTATATTGTCAGAAGTCCACAAATCACATTGCTAAATACTGGAGGAAAGTTTTAGTTGGATGTTATACACTTATTGTCTTTATGTGAATTAAGCTTAAAAGGGAAGTCTTATCCCTAATATTCATTCACTGCCTTTTTTTCTTCTTCAAGGCTGTCATTATATTAGATTGTATTCGGACAGTTTTACCTCTGTTTGGGTGGCTGTAGAAAATCTGCACATGTTTAAGTGGAAACCGTTTAGCCAAAGCAGTTTAATAACATCATCTGATTAATAGATTTGTAGAGTTCTAGAGGGTTTGTATTTAACTCTGATTATCAGATGATTTAAAGCAAACAAAGTTCATTTACCTCACATGAACTCTGGAAAGGCTCTCTCTCTTGTTTTTAGTGCTTAGCTTACACACCTAAACAATACTTAAATGTATTATAAGTTAACTCCAAAGGAAGGATCCACCCTGGGACATGTTTTTCTAGACATCTTGCTTTTACTGATGAACTTACCAGGAGGTTTCACTCTACAGGACAAGCTGCTTAAACTTACCCTTTGCCATAAACACTTACCAACACTCACTTCTAGATAATGAAGCTGGATTTGGAAATAACTAAGGAAGGAAGTGAGAAAATAGGAATTGTCAAAGGATTTTTGTAATTTTTTTCACATTTCCAGGGAAACTGGAGGATTTCAAAAGTTAGGAATGCTTTGTTCTTGCGTTTGTATTCAAACGTTATATAGAGCGAATCATTTGGATGTACATATTTTAGAATATCAAAGAAGCCCAATTCTGAAGTGCTGTAACTGGATATCCTATTGGAGTTTGTGCAGTCTGCTCCCATCGAACACTCTCTGCCTCAAGTAGAGGACTTCAAGGATCTTGGAGTCTTGTTCATAAATAATAGAATAAAGTAGGAGATTGATAGTCCAGATAGAGGCCACTTCTGCATTTATTTGAGCAATTGTCCAGTTTTTTGTGTTAAAATAAAAGTTTATCAAAAAAGTTAATGTCTCAATTTATGGTTCAACTCTCATGATGAGAGGTGGATCAGTAATGCAAAAAAAAGATCCCAATACTAAGTTATTAATCTATTTCTCTCTTGTTTGCAAAAAGCATCAGGCTTCACAGACATGTTCATCAACATCCATGTTTTAATGCAGAACCAAGATCACTTGCTTGGTCCCCATCAGAGTCCCGCACAAAACATGCTATCTGAGGAATGTGTTACAATCTTTGGAATAGAAAAAGTAAAATTGCTGAAAATTTTAAAAGGCAAAAACTCGAATACTCCAGAAAACGCTTGATAGTTACATCTCTAAGCTGTAACTTAGAACACTTTAAGATACCCACGAATATCTGGAAAATATATTTTTGGGGGATGGGATGTTTGGATTTCCCTCCTGGACTTGTTGCCCCCATGACCTGATCTCAGATAAGCAGAAAGCAACTAATGTTTTCTGAGTTTTCTTAGATACCCCACCCTCAATTTCTTACATTTCTCTGGCCCTTAGCTCATGATGATCTGTATCACTTGCATTACAAGTAAAGTGAACAATACTAAATCATGCATGCTGTTTGACTTGGGAAAAGTCAACATGCTGCTGTTGTCAGCTTTAGTTCAAAACCGGGACATAAATATAGGAAATCTGTTGTAAGTAACTGATTTCCTAGTTGATTTCAAGTGATTGCAGACAACTACAATCAATTGTTGCTGCTTACAGAATAGACAAATCATACTGATGATTTTTCGTCATTAATTTCTGTCTCCCTTATCTGGACTTTAGTTAGCAGAATGTCTGACTAAAGTTGAGATAAGAAACTCAAATTGATTTAAAACAATCAAAGCAACAAAGCAAGAATTTCAATATTAAGCAAGTGAAAAAATAAAAAAGGCATGTTGAGAGAATTTAGTAAAAAATTTTTTATAATGTGTATTATACTTAGTGAAAACTCCCAATAGAAAATCATAATTTCAATTCATCAATGAATAAAATGATAGAATTTTCAACGGTAATTCCTTCACTGTTTATTTCTATTCACTCCACCTTAATTGATCATATAAATATTGGTAATACATCACGTCATTACATTTGCAATGTAAATCTAAAATATTCTGCGTCGACCTTGTACTCTCTGCATGCTTCATACTTTTCACAATAGCCCCAGTGTCACACAAGTCATGTGTCATTTCATGCTGCGTTCCCTTAAGATAGCAAGTCAAAACAAGCTGACACTCCATCACGCTGCTTCTGAATGCTGCTAGCACATAGTAGAAGTAATTAGTCCCTGTGTGTTTCTGTTATGAAAAAAAAAGACCTTCAGAGCAAAGTAAGATTTTAGTTTGCACCCACATTCTAAGCTTAGAGATCTTAGTAAAATATTTTCTTGGACACACTTTGCAGTGTGTACCAACTACAACCAAAACAAAAGAAAAACTAGAGAAATAGAGAAGGAAATACAAGAGAACACAAAGTTTAGGAGTTAATGAGCCAAACTAAAAAGCCATCAACAAAGTCACATGTAGAGCACAGGAAAACTGCAGGAAATAAAACAGAACAAGACAGACATTACAAGTCGCCTTTAAAAAAAGAGAAAAACAAGACAAAGAAAAACTTTACAAATTTGATATTAAAACAAACATAATTGGCCTCATTCATTTAAAACTTGGCATGGATTTAGGAGCAGTAAATAGCCTCTGGGTAAGTTCTACGTATGAGCAGCCGCTGAAACCATGGTCCCAATTATTTTGGGTTTTCTCCCTTGTAGAATGTTAAACTTCAACAGACTCTTAGGTGAAAAAGGTTACTGTAACACAAGATTCACAGCAAAAGGAAAAATATTAAACAATTTCTCACACAAAAAGCCTCTGCAAATGTGTATTATCTTCATATTTTAATATCCTACTTTCCCAAAATGAGTTACAACAGCCACAAATTAGAACTTATGAATTTTCCAGCTTTCATCTGACAGACATAATTTTGCACAGCACCAAACTAAACCTGCCTGTCCAGTGGAATCTTGTGCAGAATTACATAGACCAAAATGATGTTGCATCGCTAAAGCTAATCCGACAGAGATCCATCTTCCCTTCAGTTCTAGTCTATGATGCCCAGTGTCCAAATTCATGTTTCCACTCTTGCGGTATCTGAATGTTTTGAGAAGCTGGCCGAAGTCTTGTGTGATTAAAAAGTTGTTATTCACCTAATTTATTTACCAAAACACACAGATGCGTTTTATAGATGTACATGCTGCAGGCATACTTGCTGACATAAACAATCCAGAATTAGGATAAAGTAGGAAGGGACTGAACAGCGAGGAAAAAACTCAATTGCAGTTGTTCTAAGTTTTAAGATGCATCTGAGTAACTGTTGTGTTATACAGTATTACTGTCGCTTCATTTAGTCTTATTATCCAGCTAAAAATCCTACTGCTGTTTGTTGGCATAAGCATTTGTTGATAAATGTCAAGTAACCAATTAAAAATGGCATAATGTTTCTTAAAAATATAGAAACCACAGTAAATGAATATTTTTTTGGTTAATACCTAGGAAGTGGTCAACTTATCCCACATAATAACAAAATAGTAATTGCTGTTGCCAAGGGGATTCCCCCCAACATGTATCAGCAACTCAGCAAGTCAAAAAGTTGCTTTGGTGGTTGTGGCTCATACGTGTACCACAGAAATTAATTAATCTGACTATCCTGACTGAAACCACTAATGTGTGTTTCAATTGCTATACTTTGTTTCACTCTGTGATCTTGGGCTAGTCTTGTGTACTAGCTGTTTAAAAGAGTCATAATGCTTTTAGACAGTTGGAAGCAATGGCTTTGCGCCCTCCCTAAGAGACGCGCCCCACACTTTGGGAACCACTGCAGTATGTCAAGTTTTTTTTTTCTGTTTCCTACAGGCGAGATGATGTGTCAAGACGATTCTTCTGCACCAGCCACAGAAGCTTCTAATGCTGGTGAGAAATTTGGGATAAAAATGTAATTGTGTAACTTTCAGTCATTTGAAATTACTGCTGTTAACTGTCAAAGAGCTAAAACTTTTCACAAGTGTCAAGGCCTTATATCTCTATTATGTCCATAGAAACTGGTGGCCCAGCTGCTGATCCTGAATCCACTGCTAAGCCAGACCCAGCTGCCGTTATCACTGATGGACCCAGTGGAGATTCTGCAGGTTCTAGTGCTGCTCCAGCAGACGTCCCAACAAGCAGACACAATGATCAAAATGGAAGTACCCCGGAGAACCCCAATGTTCTTCACACTTCAGGGGTCATCACAGAGAAATATCCACTGATTATTGTAAGGATCTCATTGAGTTAATCTTTCAAAACCTGTCAGAGCTCTATGAGCAATGAAAAACATTGAACCTTATGAAGTGTGATTTGATCTTTCTTTCTGTCTTTGCAGCCTAAAGTTGAGTGTGTTAGGGAGGGAGAAATCCCTGAACAAAGTGCTGTTAAGGCTGAAGTAACAACAAAGGACTGTGTGAGTACAAGTGTTTGTCTCGTTTATAGCTTCTTTAAATTCCTTGAGCTGCCTGCCATCTGCAATTTTTGGCATGCACCAAAGGAGAAGAGAAAGCTAATCTTTGTGTCACTCTGACTGGCTTTATTCTATTGGAAGAAGACCTTTACATGACCTTCTGTGACTTCCACCCAGATAAAGTCAAATAATCTATGTAAAGGAATTAGATGCCTCAGATAGAGTGTGTAAAAAGTGGTCCAGACTTTTCTCAGACATGAGAAGCTGTCATGAGTTCTTGGTGTCAGATATTTAACAGAAAATGCACAGAGATCATTACTTGTTCTGGGACCACTTAAGATAAATGTTGGCATTCAACTTTTAATACACATCTATAATAGTCTTCTTTTTTTTTTTAAAAGACTGTCGATCCTCATCAAAGGTTATTTTTGTCCCCAATCTAACACCTCTTAACAGTCAAAAGGTTTTTTTTTGTTTTTTTTTTTGTTATTTTATAATTCTTTAATCTTATCACACTACTACCTAAGTTGCATTTCCATGGTTTTCCAAATGCCTGACTTTTAAACTGATGGAAAAAATATGCATTAAATTGTCAATTTTTTTTTTTTTTTAGCGAATTTGTAGTATTTCATATGGGGCTACTGACATGAAGCTCACAGTAGATGCAAAGGGAGGATGTACTTAACACATAAAGAAAAAGAAATGTAGATAATCTCTTTTCATTAAAACAAATTGTAATGCAGTCAACCACCATGGCATATAGCCACACTAATTGTGCAAGACTCCACTGCTGAAGAAAAGTCACATTGAAACTTATTTAAAGATTGTGTTCTTGCAGTTTTTTATTTATTGACCACAGAATAATTAACTTAATTAATTGAAGTGATGAAATGACTCACGAATAAACTTCATTGAATTACACTATGTAAGCACTCCATCTGTACTGGTGAAGAATCACTCACCTCAGCATGTTAAATGCACAATGGTTCAATGGCTTCCTCTAAACCAGTCATTATTTCATCCAGTTATCATTTGATTAATTGGGGATTCTCATAGACTTGGTGTAGAATGATTGACCAAGCACCTAACCAATAAGCACACTGAATTTTTATTTTCAGAGCGTTGTGGCTTTCTCAGGACACAAAAAGTTTGTCTGAACAGTGTTCACCACTATGTTGCGTGACACAGCAAGGTCACGTCTGAGCACTATGCTCAACCGACTAGGTTTGTTGCTGTGACAACTAGCTACAAAAGTCAAACTAATGTAGAAACCACATCAGAAACAAACCATCAAACACGAAGGCAACTTATTATAAGCGAGAAAACTAAAAACCCAAAATGCCAGGTGGTTTAAATTATATTCTAACAAGACAAGCTCAGTGAAAGTTAAATTAACTCTTGTAACCCATGTTCATTGTTCAGTTTTATAATTGCAATGCAAATTAGTGACACAAAAATAAATACATATGCGAATGGGATCTGATGTACATAAAAATATGTAAATGTTGTATCACAGGAGATATCTGGCTGGTTTTATTTACTTCTCACATGTTTGTTTCTATACTTAAACAGCCAAGAATTGCCAGAGAGTCCAGCTGTGGACCCACTCCCACCTAAATGGGGATTTGGGGCTTGTTCGTAGGGCTCTTTTGGGGTCATTGAGCACTGTCTGGCTCCTATTACAGTAGAAGAATGAACTAAGAGTTGCGCAAGGAGGTGATATCATATACATTGGATACGACTGGATAAAACAAGGTGTGGTTAGAGAGATTTTGAATAGGAATTTGTCTTCTAGCTTGAAAGAGAATTATTTGAGATCACTTTCTTGATGTATGTGTTCAATTAAGCTTCATTTTTATTTAATGTCTTAATGGTCTTTTATTACTCTGAAATTAATAAGATAGAAACTAAACAAGCAGATATGTTGTTTTTTTTTCTTACAGGAAGAAACAAAGCTCATAATTGAGGAAAACGTAGCACAGTGGTGCAGCTCTGACCAATGTAATATGAAAATCTTCCAAGACAACAGCAATGTCTTGATAACCAGCAGTGATGGTAACTATTGATAACATCTATGATAAAACAATTTGAAGTTTTATTATTGATTTTGCCTTAATACCGACTAACTATGGATGCATATCTGAACTTTTCTTGATCTGCAGCTAAACTGTCGTCTTTACTCACAAGTGAAGCTTTGAAAGGCAAGGTGAGGGAGAGCATGAAATGTGATGACAACATCATTAAGCTGATTTAAAATATTACCTTACACAATTTTATTATAGCTTAATCATTCTCAAAATGTTTTCCTGTTTTATTATCTTAATCAGTGATTTATTAGTTGACTGTATAATGCCAATAGCAAATAAAATTTTACCTCAAAGTTCCGGGATGACCATTGAGAACTAAATCTTTTCAAACAAAGAAATTCAGTTTTACTTCTATTAACCACATTTTATTTCCCTTTTTTCTCTCCAATATTTTTTTAATAAAACGTTCTTGTAGTTGGGATTGAAAAACGTTGACGTCCCACCATCATCAAACTCTTCTGTATTCGTTGGAGTGCTGGTCACTGGTCTTCTAGCTGCCCTCGGCATGATTGTGGGATACTTCAAGTGTCAACGGAAGCCTGACACCAAGGGAGAAAAACTGGTAAGAATGTTTTTTTATTTATTCTGTTTCGAGTTAATCACAGTACTCTCCTCACTTATTTGTACCCATGGTTAAAATGCATAAAATGCTTTATTCTAAATTAACTGGTAACTATCTGGTTAGTCCACACTTTTTGAATAAAGTTTACTTTTGTAACGTTAACTCTTAGTATCCTTTATTTGGGTAAATGCAGATTATTCTTTAGCTAACAGCTAAAGATATTAGTTAATCCAAGTGGCACCAAAGCAATGAAGATTTCTGCCTTGAAAAAATTCCAGCTTCAGAAATGTTAAAGTAGTTCTTAATTTGAGAAAACTGTTTAATGAATCATTGTACTGTCATCACTAAACTGGAAAATAGGGTTGTATGTGATGCGATGCAGATTATTTCCCCTCTGAAACAACTACAGATAACGGAACCTGGTAAATGTACCTGGACAGAGAAACTGTCCGATATAAAAGTGGTATAGTTCATACAAATGTGATTATATTAATTTTACACTGTGTATCTTTGGAAGTGTGGAGTTGGATTGAAAAGGTTAAAGATTCCTGCTTAAGCTGTTTAGAGTCTGTAGTAATTTGCCTTGATATTCGCTTCACCTGGACTAATAATAATGCTTAGCTGGTTTGGAAGCTAAATATTTTTTTTATGCAAAGAGATGATGCTAAATTAATAACTCATGATGATATGTAACATATTGATGTTTCATAACCCTCCAAAAGAAGCCGTTAAAAAAAATCATTTTAATATCAAATACACTGCTTACTTTTTTCTACTGTGAACAGTTTGAGTTAAATAAAAGGGTTGCATCATTTAGAGGACATGTTATGAAAAAATTTATTTATGAGCATTCTTCCTATAATTTAATAATAGCTCTGGCATTGGCCAAATCCCATCTGATTTATGGTTGTATATCATTCTTTTGCACATATGATTTGTTTCTTTTTGAGTTTCCCAATACAGATCCTGTTTTTGGATCTGTATGTCAGAACTTTAGTGAAGTAACACTGTAATATCTGAAATCAAAGCAGCAGCAAAGTTTTCTTGTAGAAAATGCCTGGCAGTGTTCCAGTTGGGGAAAGCAGCTGGCCAACCATCAGACGAGCTGCAGAGGAAGACAGAGTTCTTCATCCAGAGCCCCACACCCTGCTCTCCATGGCCTTATGCATTTGCGATGATCAGTATTTCATCTACCCAGCTGTTTCCCTGTAACTCTCACATAACATGACAGAGATCGTACAAGAGGCTGTATTTTGTTTGTGTGTTTGTGGGTAGTGCTGGAAACATTTTGGCTTATTGGGTCCATCTGCGCATTCGTCTTGGTGTTTAATCAGAACATGAAAAATGCTTCATATTTGATGCATTTGTTGTTTGATATGTTGAATATAATGAAAAAATAATACATTTTCCTTAAACATTTAAGCTCATGTAACAAACTATCATAGCGCAGAGGCAGTGTAAGGGATAGTTAAATACAACTCAACAGTTGAACCTCCTTTGTCAACAGTACTTAAAAATATTGACTTTCTCATGACTTTGCCATAAGAAAGAAATTTTATGCAGACAAATTTATAGTGGTGCTCAAACTTGTTGATGACTGATTAATAAAGAAAGCTTTATTAGTTGCTATTTAATTATCTAAATGCTTTGCAAGGCAAACATGTTGCTTTTACACATTATTTGACTTTGGTTGATAAATGTGCAATTGGGCAGTGCATTGTGTACATTTGAGATTAAAGACAAAAATATAAAATCAGTAACTGGTATAGAAAAGAGGACTTGAGATAAAAAAAGCAATATTCTAATCTTTTAAAATGTTAAATTGTACTGTCGCTGCAGGCAGAGGAAGCCTACCCAGGGGATAAGGAGAATCAGGGGAACACCCTTGCGTCTGAGGCCCCTCTGAACCCTCCTCCAGAAACTCAGGAGAAACCCAGCGTTAATGGAGAGTCCCTGGAGGTGGTTAAGACCGAGACTTCTCCTCCCACCAACGGCCACTCCACTGCAAAGACGGCAGACACAGAGCTGTGAAATCGCCCCACAACTGCTGCAGTCCAGGAACTTCCTCCTGCTACATTTATCCACACAGATGCATACATGTCCACACAAAGAAATTTTGTATCTGATCCTGCTCAGCCATAGAGGCCGCAGCAAAGGAAACAGCAGGGATTATATTAACCTCTCTTAGAGCTACAGAGGTTTGCTGTGGTTCTCTTCCTCGTTGGCTGTTTGCCTCAACAAACATTAGGAAAACTAGTCTGATGATGATAATATTGGCAGATAAAAATAGTGCTGATGATGACGAAGACAGTCCCTGGGTTTTTGATGGCAGTCAGACTGAGACCAACAAGAGGAGGTTGGCAGATCTTCTTTTTAAATTAATCATCACAAACTCTTATGAAGACTGCAGCCAGTTACATACTGCTGAATCCAGCAGCCTAACACCTGTCATCTGGCTTAAACTCGCTACAATTCCTGCAACACAGCATAAGCACATGGATAAAAATGTCTTCAAAAATTAAAAATTTAAGCCAGAAAAGATAAAAAGAAAAGGAGCAAAGCCTTACAAACTTGTCTGACAAAATAAACCCACTGTACACATTCAAATGTTTGCTGCATGTGAGTGTTAACATTTACTAAGATCTCCATCGTACATAGCCTGTATATATCAGTACATGCATCTAGGTTTTAATTTTTCATTTTGTACTTTGATAACTTGATAAAAGTGTAAAAGATTTTGAGTGTGAACATGAATGTTAGTCATTAAAACCTGTGTAGTTTTATGAAATTAGTTGTCGTTTGAATGAGCTGCAGTGGAAGAAGAATCAAAGTTTCTTCCTTTTCTCTTGAAGAGGTTGAACCATGAGGAAACGGTCAAATCAAGTGATCAGACCAACTAATGATCACTCTCAGCTTTTTTGTCATGTTTGTCAGTGTTATTCTCATTTTAGTATATAACTGTGTTGCTTATCCACTTGGCGTAGCAGTATTTATGCCTCATATGTCAGTTCATAACCCATGTTCTTAAATCTAGACTTGTTTCAACTAAGTGATGTTTGATCTTCATGATACTCAAGGTTGTGACTGTTATTTTTTATCATTGTTATTAATATTTCTATGTTTTTTTTTTCGAGTTTCTTCTTTGTAAACGTTTTGTAACATTTTTAAAATACGCTTCAGATTTTGTAATGTAAACATTGAAAAAGCGAATTCACAAATGCTTGAATTTTGTAAAAAATAAATAATCACAATTTCTCCTCCTTTTGCTTTACTTTGTGCCAAATCTTTCTTTGAATGGGATTTCTGCGATCTTAAAATGTAAAGAAAAAATAGAAAATTAGATTTGATCAGTTTCCAGGTCTAAGACATTTTTTAAAAAAGTATTTATTCATATTAAAAACAATGTTTGCAACCTTTGATTTAAAATCTCCCAACTTGAGCTGTAATCCAGCTCATTCATCGTTTTAGTTTTTGAGTTTCTTCTCCATCTATTTACCCAAAGCTCCATCTCTAGCAGCAGTTAGCAAACACCTGGTGGAACTGTGTGTCTGCTGAGCTCCTAGTAATCATTATAAAAGGTATACAATGCACCGTGGAGAAGCATTGTTGTTATGATGTTCAGGGCGTGTCAGAAAAGACAGACGCCTCTTAAAAAGAGGCCAATTTCAAGTTGGTTGTGATGCAAAGTTTTCTTGTAATTTGTTTTTTATATATACAGCATTTGGATGACAACTGAAGGTAACATATTTAGTTGATTGTGCTTTACAATGACACTATGTGTCAGAAAATATATAATATACCGCCTTAAGCCGACTTCTAGAACATAATCTTAAACTAAACCATAATCTGTAACTGGGTGTGGTTTCGATCCACATTAAGGCAATAAAATGTTTTCTTATTTTCAATGATTTATGAGCAAAACAAAAGTATCTGTCAGGAAACATTTCCCATTTCAGTGAAAGTGTTGCTTTTCACTGAGTTGTACGGCATGAGTCCGTGTGGTTCAATACTCTATTTTGTGTGTTTTCATTGTAAAACCAAGCAGTCCTGCACCATTGCTGGACCCCCTTCGGTTGTAGGCCCGTGGGACTAGGGAATAAATAGTGTCACACAAAAAAAATCCATTGATTGAGGAACAGAAAAACATCACTGCTTCACTGCAGGAGATGCACTAATGCATCACTTATGTCGCCACAGTAGTATGACACAATGTGAGTTTAGCTGACAGTAGAAATGCTTTCCTGTCACACCAGAACCAGTTGCTAATTAAGTATGCTATTAGCCTTACCACTAAATGTAAACAAGGCAAATAGTTCTAGTTGGCGATAAATAGCGCATAAGAAGCCTTAAATATTAGTATATGTTCAAACATTAACATTTTCTCCATAAGTAAACGGCAGGTCAGCATTTAAAATATATGCACTTTTGTTGTATTGCTGCTATATTTTGGATATGTTGCCACAGCAAAACTTACTTTAAAGTACATGAAGACGTGAAGACTCCTTGATGTAACATAAGGTACCAATTGCACATTAACATTAAAAGAAAGTAAAATAAACTCTTGACAAAATTAATATTTTGTTAAATATACTTTGTATCTTTTTTTTAATTATAAATACATAGTGAGTTTTTTCTTTTATTTTTGAATTATGGAAAAACTCAATATCTCATAGATACATACAGTATGTGCACATACTGCCACACATACTTGCGCCTACATACATCTGCTCCATGATACAAGGGAATTTAAATCCCACACAGCCCATAAGGTTGGACAGCTGGTTTACATAAGCAGCAGTTATGACATCACTTCACACTGTTTTGTCTTGACCCGCCTGGGTGCGGCGGCAAAAACATTTCCCCCTCTGTGAATCAAATGGCAAACGATGTGATCATGAGCCTTCCACAGTATCATTTCCACATATTTAAAATATACACAGTGTTGTTTATTTTCCTTCAAGAGAGCATAACTTGCTTATTTTTGAACGGTTTTATTTAGAAATTTAATCTCATCTCATTCATTTCCACCCTGCAATGTCCCTTTCAAAGATACATGAGTAAAATATTTCCTTAGGACCAGTTTGCACAGCAGGAAAGGCCATGTTGTGCAAACTTCGACTGCAAATCTGTAAAAGACTGCTTATGGTTGATAAGTGGTGACAGGGTGCTCTTGCTTTGGATGCCAACTTTGTCTATGACTTGAAATAATGTTGCAGATGTTTTGCAGAACATCAGCTGGAAGTTTCCCTAAAGGACATGTCCCAGATCAGTCAAACATAGCGTGCTTTGAGGAGACAAATGAACTACTCAAAAGATACATGCATTATCCTTATAAATGTGGCACTACTAAAAAGAGATAAACAGACTTTTCAAATGTATAAAATGTATTGTCAATAAAATATTCACCGATAAAGACCCACAAAATAGTCTTTCACAAATTATCTTTTTTTTTACTCAGATCTGTGCTGTTCAATTTGCTGTTCATGCAGCAGAGAAGAAAAAAGTAAGGGTGTTAAGCAATGTTTCAAGATCTTTTGCAAAGTCAAAAACCTTGGAAGTATTTCTCATAGAAACAACTAATGTTGATAATTAACAAAGCTTGAATAACTTTTCAATTTTATGTTTTTGTTTTGTTACAGAAAAACATGACATCACATACAGTTCAGTCCATAACTGAGTGAAGACCTTTGTGATTTCTTGAGTTAATCGTTTTTCCACTCATTGACACTTGCGCCCCATGCTCTAAACACCCGTAAACTTCATGTCTTTTCTTTTGTTTCTCCAAGCCTTGACCCACTCTCCTCCCATGCTTTATCCCAGCCAGGCCTCAGTTTCCCCACCCTTCTTTTTCCTCCATCTTGCCAAGAGTAATGTGTGTGAAGCGGAATCTGGGATTATGTACAAAACTCAGCTGGTTGTTTTGATTATGCAGGGGCTCCATCCTCATTGTAGTCACAGCTGCCAAATATGTCATATTCTACCTCTTTTCGCCAAACCCCTTCCTTCTCTACTATCTCACCACCCATCCCCCTTCTTAATTCATTAATGATAACATTACACTGGATGGATCCATGGAAAGGTTAAATGGTAAAATGTGACAAGAGAATTTATGAGGGCTTTTATTTTTTTATAAGAACAAATTTATGGCATCAAGTCACAATGTTGAAACATTTACATCACGTTATCCCTTTGAGAAAAACACAAAGGAACAAATGACTGCAATTTCTCTCATCTGCAGGAGCAATCTGTGTGTTTGTTTTGTACTGACAGAGAGAATCCAAATGATATTTTCTGAAGATATTTCCTCATAACAGCACCATCAGGTGTAAGTTATTTAACAATGTACTTAATTGTGTTACTATTGTACATAATAGAGATAGAAAAAGGCATTGGTAAATTATTTGTGTCACATTTTAAAGCAGTTTTTATGTACTTGCACCAAAGGTTTACCAGATGATTAACATTAGGGTTAAAGGCCAAAATTAGATATTGTCATGCCACAAAATATGGGAAAAGAAAATATTTGAAAAGCAAAAACATCAAATATGATGAAAGCCAATAAAGGTCTGTTTGGGAGAAAAACAAATTGTATTTGTTTTATGTATGAACATGTTGCAGAACTGGAGAGCTCCTTCTGTAACAAACTGCTGAATCCTTGGTGTACAAAGAAGCATCATCACAGATCCTCCCTCCCAGCAGATGTTAGACTTTATAAACGTCACTACTCCCCACAAACTGAAACTCATTAAGAGTTAACATTCTAGCTGTTGCTTCTGTTTTTTATTTCAATTAATATTAACAGTCAGTTACTGTTTTCCGTGCACAAATATGAACATATTATGCAAAGGCTTCACTCACCTCCAAATCCCAGGTGCTTGAACTGAAAGTGAGCTTTATGTCTTCACTTGCTCTTGCTATCCGATTAAAAATTCTAATAATTATCTGTCTACTTACTCATGGGATAACAAGATTTGAATTCCAGATACCGAGGTGAAAATATTAGATAAATAAATCAGAGTGATGTCTGTGAAAATTAATATAACATTTTATGATTCTGCAAAACAACTGAATTCCATACCATTAGTACACATGCACTGATCAGAATGGGAGCACAGAATATACTTTACAGGTAAATAGGTAAATTTACAGGTATAGGTAAATGGTTATCAGGACTTATTGTTAAACAAAAGGCTCTTCACTTCCTCAAGTTTAGATCAACATATCTTGTTTTGTTTGTTTGTTTGTTTGTTTACGAATATGTCAATATGGACAGAAAGTAAACAGTGTGACAGCAACTGACAAGGTATTCTGGATGTTATGTGAATAATTAAATCAACAATTTGGAGCAGAGACACTTAGACATAAAAAGAGTAATATTTGAAAGTGTTTCCTAAAACTTGGGAGGAAAGAAAATACAAAATGGAGATGTTTTTTCTGTAACAAAGTCAGTCAACACAAGTCAACGACATGATTCAGCAAAACCCAGTAGTCATTAAAGAGACCATTGTGATAGTGGACCTATATTTCTAAGACAACCAAATGAAAATTTCAGGAATACTCTCCGCATGAACTTGAAGGAATGACCTACATTTCAACAAGACAGCAGAGAAAGGGGCCCCTGTGCAATTCTGCAACAAGATACAGGAACACATGGCAACTGGAAAGCAACAAGTTTTAAAAGTCTTAAAACAATTTTAAAGATGGGGTCCAGTCAAGGGAGATTTCCCCTGTAAAACAAATGGGGCCCTATGGGGTTATTTACACAAGGAACTTATGTGCATGTTGCTCTCCAAGCAGACATCCTTATGCCTCCATTCGCTGAACAGCTTTTATCAAATGTTTGTAAAATTATAGCGTAAAACTGCAGTTTCTGTGGATCATCTGTCTGGAATGAAGGATTTAACTGGAATTTTCCAAGGGACTAACGGGCAGCAAATAAATATACTTGAAAGACTGATTAAACCTAAGAAAACCCGTATTTTACATTTGGTTTCCATAGATACCTCAACAACAAATACAATAAAAACCTGAACTGATATCTGGTCACGTTTCTGTTCTGTTGTCTGTTATTAACATCTGTTTCAGAAAACAAAATGGAAAGACTTGTCTCATGTTTCCAGTGATACAATAGATGGCATGAAACCTTCCAGTAAGCTATGGTAAAAGTTTTTAGGTTTAACTGTCAAAAAATTTAAACCTTGCAAAACATAACATTAGTGCTGCAGATGTATTTCACCCTTCACACTTGAATTAAAGATGTGGTTTAAAGGCTGTGCAAAAAGTAAAACAAACTATATTTTGGCTATTTTTTTTGTTTTGTTTCAAATAAGACCACAGGAAATGGTTAAGGATTAAAAGAAGTAGAACATGCAGTGGAAAAATGTAGTGGAAACGTGAAATTGTTGGGTTAGGATGCCCCCTGCTGTGCTAAGAGGAGCAAACTTCCTATTCTAAATTGAAATTAAGATTGCCAAATGTCTCAAACTGTCTACTTTGGGACATTTAGAATTCATTTTTCACCTTGAATTGCTATGTTGTTAAAATGTGTATATAAATAAAATTAATTTGCCTTGCAATTAGCTTATGTTTGCTAAATGCCATGACATTTTTCATATATTTGCCTGTCACAACATTTAAGAATAAAGAAGAACAAGAGGAAACATTTGACCAAAATGTGTAGGCTGAATTTTTGGAACATTCAGGAACATCATGATTCCACTTTGTGGTTTTGTTAGGATGGGAATATTTTATTAAAGTTTTTAAAATGTGTTGCTTGTACATTTGCTTGATGTTGCTTGTCTGGGGAAGCTCCAACATTGAGGCACTGATCATCAGGACAGTGTGTGTGAATATCTCCATGGCCACTAGGTAACTTTTGGTCTGATCACATTCATGGTTAACCCTCTCAGGCTCAAATTAAGTTCTAGTTGCAGGAATAAATCTGATATTTAGCTGTTGCAAATCTGCAACATCTGCCTGGAGAGGGTTAATAGTCTTTGGATTATTATATAGACTTTTTCAGTTTAAAGCTTTATAATACAACAATGTTAATGTGATCACTTAATGTTTTATCCATGCTTTTATCATCTTTGTTACCATATTTTGTAACCATCCATTATCATCATCATGGTTTAGCCTTTAATAGAAATATATATATTTTTTATAAAACATTAAATCACAGTTGCATTTGTACATCTGTATAAATAAATTATCCTATCCCAGTCCTAGTATTTCAAAGGTGAAACCAATATCCAATTTTGAGTATAATTTGTTGGTAATTATTTTATTAATTGTTCAAATTACTTTTCACACTGCAGAATTAAGGCAGTAGGAGCTTAAGCCATTATTTTAGGATGCAACATGAAACAAAAAAATGAAGAATGAACCTGAACATATAGGCTTTACAGATGACATGTTTCAAACGTAATTCAGTCATACATGATGCTTTCTTTTACAAAAGGAGCTTGAACAAGTTAGTTCTTATAAAGAAACTTTACAAATCAGGTGTGTCATAATTTACACTGCAAAAACTGAAGCAGTGAACGTCAAAATTTCCGTTGGGTCAAAAACTATCTAATTTATTTAAAAGCTTAAATCCCAAAAAAATATATATTTTTATCGTTGCAGCAATAAATAGGAAATGAATTATTTTATTAATGCAAATAGTCGGATATTTTATCGGCGAGTGATGTGTAAATCATTGTAGATTTTTAAATACAGAAAGTTCTTTGTACATTCCCTTTAATGAAGGAGAGGCCTCCAGTTTGCCCTCATTAAAAAAGATTAAAGGACAAAAAGATTTTGTCTATTGTCAACAGTAACAATGGGATTTGGGACCGTCTTTCTTTGAAGATCCTTACTGCATTCAGCCAAGTTTAATAAACTGATTAAAAACTTATTTGGCTGCACCAAAACATATTTTCTTCTAAAATTCACTGGATAGATGTGACCCCATTCATCATAAAATCAAAGAGAATGCAAAAAGCATGGTTATTAAGAGATAAATGCTTTGTTTTGTACCAAACATTTACTATTGTATTTTGGATTTTTCAGCAATAATTTTGCATGAATTAAAATAAAAAGTCTCTATCTCGATATGCTGGTAAGTCAAATTAGTTTCATTCAGTCCAGAGTGGATCACACTCTGGACACCTCGTTGATATGCTTTGTAGTAGTTGCCATGGCAACCCACCTGGGTGATTTCTGACCAACCTAAACAGGTCCAGGTAAATTCAGTGTAGTTTTACGAAGCCCATATATTTAAATTAAATCACTTTTAATAGTTATTACAGAGCAGCTGGTCTTAATGTTTGATCCTCGGATTGTTCTTGTCTCCCTTCCTGCTGACTTGGTGGCAAAATAAGTATTAGTAGCCACTAGCTGAGAAAAACATGCCATGCCTGTGCCAAAGCAGGGAAATCAAACAGATTCCTAATTAGAAATTGCTATAAACTCTGATAAACATAATAGCATAAATTAACAAATGCTTCGATTGTGATTTTGGCTTTGATTCACTTTCAGGCATCCTGCGAGACAACTTTAAGAAATATTTTTAAGATTTCTTTTGCTTGTGCCCTAGCAGCTAATTTTCTAATGACAAATCTCATCACTTGTGACTGTGAGGTTGGACAGCCTTTTATTGAAGCCTTTCTATGAAAAAAGAAGAAAAGAAAACCAATTCCCTAACTGACAATTGCCATGCCAAATAAGTTACCCCAGACAGAATTTCCTTCCCAAGCATCGGGAGCGCGCACTGGAGAGGAACGGGGAATCCAAATGAAGTGCCCTGATTTCAACCACCTGAACGAGAGCAGACGTGAATCCTCTCGATGCATGGGATCTCTTCCGCTCTGCGCCTGTTTGTAAACATGCGTCACGAGCATGTGATCACGTCGACGCGTTCTGCAGCGTCATCCAATGGGGGCACGGGGGTGTGTGCGCGAGGGCGTGGCCTGCGGGTGTTGCTGTGAAAATGTCGATGGGCAGGGGTTTTCGTAAGGGCAGTGGGGGACCACTCTGTTCTGAATAACAAGGCGAGAGGTTGGTGTGAGGTTCCAGCACAAGCGGTGACAGAGCAGCAAGATGACGAGACCGCAGTGAGTAACACATCTCACCTTCTGTTTAATGGCCTTGCTGTTCCACTGAATCATCTATCCATATAGATATATAGGGTTAGAGTGCGTCTATGGTGGGCGGTGCTGTTGTAATGATGTTTGGTAACGTGCTCTACTTAGTTGTTGTTTTTTTGTGTTGTTTTTTTCCACAGTATGTTTATATAATATACTCGTCAATCCTCGCCATAATTTCCCTTAAAACAGTTTTAAACGTCTTTATTTATCAGTGGAAACCTATAATAAATTAGGCATGACCGTGACTGATCATGTGCGCAGTTTAATTTTTTTTTTTCTTTTCAGCATATTTCAGCATTTGCAATCGTACGCTTTCTTAAAACGTGAAAACTGAAAAGATCAGATTTGCGTGCGGATCTAAGTCCTGTAGGCAGTCGGAGGAGTTGGGTGGGATGGAGAGGTGCGCTGGATGCATCCTGCTGCGGGAGGATGTTGCGCACTTCAATTTACCTCGAGAGTGAGAGCACGGTGCATCCATGTGGATCTGCGTAATCTCTGCAAACACAAATATTTGGGTTTATTTATTGCGCCTGCGGAATTTGACCCTTAATTCAATGCGAAGCTGCGGTTAACTACAATGACAAGTTGAAAAGTTACCGAATATATATATATATATATATATATATATATATATATATATATATATATATATATATATATATATATATATATAGAGAGAGAG
>CAEFZX010024109.1:0-19432 GCA_903066825.1 Alfaro cultratus | reverse complement strand
CTTCTTAAACAGACTAACGTCTTTTCCACGACCACAGGATGTGTCTTTTGCCATGGTTGTTTAAGAAATGAGGAGTTACTCATTGCATCAGCTGGGGTTAAATAACTTGTTGCCAGCTGAAAGATAATCGCCTATGCAGTAATTATCCAATAGGAGGCTTGTACCTATTTGCTTAGTTAAATCTAGGTGGCGACTTTTATTTTGGCCAGGCAGTGTAATAGCAAGCAATGCAGCAAACAGTGGTGTTTCTTACTCAAACACTGGAAGCACTGACTCTCTCTGCTGGGTGCCATCATCACTCCACCTATCATCAGTCAATGCCTTGCAGTTGCTGCTCCATTTGAGACAGATTTCTCTGGTGTGGTGTCTTCAGATGGTTTGGTAATTGTAAAACCATCTGGTCTCATGTGGCCTAATCAAACTCCCTTGTATGGTGCCAATGCATCTTTCAAGAATCTCATGCATCTGCTGACTTCCACCCTGTTGTGTTTGACTGTATCACAACATTCAATACCTGGAACATCTAGTCTCTTTAATCCAGTTCCTGGATAGTCCAGGAACTGCCTGCAATAGTATTGCTCAGTTGTCGATGGCATGGCCATAGAATGGACCCAGTCTGCTCTTTATGATGGATGCAGTCTCATAAGCTTTTGAAAACTAACAAACCTATTTTTTTTCTCAGGGTCAGAAGCTGAAAGAGAAGCTGACTCCTGTTCTAAGTTTATTGACAGAGAGTTCTCGGGTTCACAAGGAGACACGTCACTATTTAAGGCAAAAGGTAAATTTTTTCTTTTTCTTTGACTGCACTGACATTCCTTATTCTACTTCTCTTTTGTGTTTGCTTTTTTTATCACCTCTGAATGTTCCACATCCTCAAACATACCACCACATAAAAATAACCAGAGTAAATACAGATACAAATACGAATCACTGTACGATTGAAGACGACAAATGGCCTTTCAACAGTTTCTGGATTCTTTTTCACTTTGTAGTTCTAACACTACTGAGGAAGACAGTAGTAATGGTTAGAACTACAGAAACGTCTCCTTGACTGAACACTTACTACAGGCAAGATGGAAGAAGAGCTTGAGAAGAATATGTGATTCATGAAACTTGATGCCCCTAAACTGACAACCACATTGAGCTGTCAAAATAAGAGCATCACATATCCTACAAAATAAAAGCCTTATTTTTTTTCAAAACAGGAAATTGCTGTTTGGGGCTTTATATGACTGGTTTAACCCAACCACTGTTACACATGGGATTAGTATGGCCTTTTAAAATGAAGCTTACTGAAAATTTACAAAACAAAAGCCTCATTATTCCTTACCTACACTCTACATAAGAAGCTGACAAATGGCTAGAATGGGATATTGGCTTAGAACAAAGACTCCCATGCTTATGATAGAACACATTTTCATGGTAGCGTCAACATGCTAATAGGTCAACATGCTAGTGATAACCCACTTGCTACTGACAGCATTTAAGCTAACCTTAGCATTTTGGTTAATTTTAGCTTATACGTTAATATTTGCATACTGACTTGATTAAGTCACTGTTAGTTAACATGTTAGTTATAACACACATACTACTGCAAAAATGCTATTTGCTCGACATGCCAGTCATAGGCTTCATGCTAACATTAGCCGTACAGCTATATTAAGTATTTGAGTTCATTGGGGTCTGAACATAGCAATGCATAGGAGAGTAATGCACTGCATCACTCCTGGATAGGATATTATTAATTTTGTGAATATTTTCGAGGTAAATGAATTCTTATTTGTTGTGAACAAAGTTTTGAACATATATTTTTGTAGGACGTTCATTGGTGGTACAGTATTAACATTTGAATCAGAGCTGTATTTTTTTCTGTCATAACCTTTTGTCTCAGATCTTACCTCCTCTGAAGGACGTTGCTGTTCGGCCTGAGCAGGACAGTACACTCAGAGGCCAGCTAGTCCGCCTGATGACACATGTTGACACTGATGTTAAGGACTGTGCAGCAGAGCTGCTGTTCGTGCTTTGCAAAGAAAATGGTACAATTGCATTCTACATCTTTGTGATATTGTCTTCATAAAAGCTTTACTTAGATGTTTTTGTGTCCAATCATTCAAGATATTACTGATTGTGAGTCAACATAAATGCTTGGAAGTTTTTGTAGTATAAAACAGGCATAATCATGGTCAAATAAGTACACCATCTAATGGTATTTGTAAAGAACAAGAAAGCACAATTTGGTTTATTTCATTCGTACTCCATATGAAGCCTTGTTGTAGACAGGAAGTACTTACTTGTACAGTGATAGGCAGACATGTATATTAATTGAACATCAGAATCATATTAATTTGTTACTGTTAATGATGCATCTCAAATGTATTGAAAAGTTAAATGAAGTATTTTTTTTACTTCATTTAAAAAAAATAATGGGTGCTCTACACACACCTGGTCCAGATGGAGACTGACAGGAGTTTAGCCATCAGATTCTACTTCAGGTGGATTTACACAGAGAACTATGACTATGACAACTATGAGCTGATTATATTTGCTCATAGGAACTGAGTGAGTTTCCTGCATGGGGCAGAATAATCCCCACACTCAGGTAGGGAATTTGGGTAGTCCACTCCGCTCTCTGTAACTAAAGTTAAATGTTACAGAGATTATTTTAATGTTTGTTCTGAGATGTATTTTATCTTAGTTCCAATGCTGGACTGCAATTAGAAAGAGATTTAAGTTTGTGCACTGTTAGTGTTAAATAGAAACATAAACAGTAATAGAGTTCTAGAATATTTTGCTGTGGAAATGTTGGGCAAGATTACTGAACTAGTTTTGATTATTTGTGTCTTTCTGCTGTGTAATTTAAGTTTACATTTCTACATTATTATTATTATTATTATTATTATTATTATTATTATTATTATTATTAAGTTTATTTGATAGGGAAAGACACACATCAACATAGAGAAACTGAGCAAAACAGCAGTCCCATGTTTTCGTCATAGCAATCATGCAATCATGAACCTACCTGCTCATGACCCTCCCTTTTCATAATATTATTGAAAAATTCTGCTAAGGAAAGAAATACAATCTTTCTTGTGAAGAGTTGCCTCAGTATTGTTCTCATCCTATGTGTCTTTGCAGTAAGCCGCTTTGTTAAATACACTGGTTACGGGAATGCTGCAGGGCTACTGGCAGCTCGGGGTCTGTTGAATGGCAGGAGGAACTCTGGGGACGGCCAGTTTACCTCGCGCTACTCCAGCGACTCCGACTCAGACACAGAGGAGTACCGCCAAGTCAGATCGAAGATTAACCTGGTGACAGGCAGGGTGGAGGCAGAGCAGCCCGACCCTATGGAAGGCATGACTGAAGAAGAGAAGGAGGAAGAGGCATGTCGTCTCATCTGCATGATCAACAGACTATCACAGTGAGAACATTTGACATGATACGACTCATAATTCTTTTGTCTGCTCAGTTATTCAGAACACTCAATAAGTTTCCCTCTTTCTGCATTTTATGATACAGCAAATGTTTTAAACATAACGACCCATAGCAAAATACTAGGCATGGCAAATTTATTAAAGGCAACAAAACAAAATAGATGTACAGAAATTTTCACACCCTGTTCCATAACTATAAATTGAGCTCAGGTCCATCTTGTTTCCACTGATAATCCTTTAGATTAGGGGTGTCCAAAGTGTGGCCCGGGAGTCATTTTTGAAGAAAAGAAATTAAACTAGTTTTTGCATTTTTAACTTTGTGAATTTTGTAACAAACCACTAATTTAAATTTTCTGCTTTTAACCCCTTGGAGAAAAGAAATTTGGTCACCACTGCTTTAGATGCTTCTACAACGTTCTCAACCAACCCTAAAAAGTTTTGTTATGAAATGTATTTTTTTTAGTTTAATGAACAAATTCAGGTTTTTCATTATGAAGTGACATTTAGATCAGTTAGGCTGGGGCACATACAATTCAACTAGAGAAAAAAATCAGTGCTGTTGATATGGTATTAATTTGAATTTTATATTTTGTCTTCTTTGAGTCAAGAGGAAAACCATTTTTTGGGGGGTAAAGAGGAAAACTGGGGCTGCGCAGTTGGTAGCACTGTTGCCTTGCAGCAAGAAGGTTGTGGGTTCGATTCCCGGTCCGGGATCTTTCTGCATGGAGTTTGCATGCTGTGGGTTCTCTCCAGGTACTCTGGCTTCCTCCCACAGTCCAAAAACATGACTGTTAGGTTAATTGATCTCTCTAAATTCTCCTTAGGTGTGTGTATGATTGTTTGTCTTTCTGTCTGTGTGTTGCCCTGCGATGCACTGGTGACCTGTCTACAAAATGTAGAAGAACAGCTTTACAGATGTTCTGTTTGTATTTTCTCTCTCTCATTCAGAGACCAAATCATTCAGCCAATGGGTGTGACAAGAGATGGGAGACTGGCTCCTCTTTGGGGCCATATGAGGAGCTGCACAGAAGAAACAGAAGAGGAGGAACAGGAGTATGAAGAGGAGGAACAGGGATTGAGTTCAATGCCAGATGGATTGAAAGACAAAACAATGAAATAGCAAAATATTTTCCTGCTACACTCAGAAATGAACAAACAAGTATGAGAGAACTATTGTCATTTCTTTATTGGGGCCCTTTTATTCTTCCCTTTGTTCTCTTTAATATTTATTCTTGTTCTGTCACTGTTAATGAGGCCCAAACCACTGCGTGTAACCCCACAAAATATACATCAAAGTGTGCGGCCTCTTTGTTCTTTACCTACTCTACATTTTAAGTTGAGAGAACTGTTCAATGAGATATTGGCTTAGGACCAAGACTCCATGATTATCAGTGCACACATTTTAATAATAGGGTCAACATGCTAATACTTTATCATGCTAGTGATAGCTGCCACATTTAAGCTGCCATTTTAGCTGGGTCTTATGTAAAAGCTAAGCTTTAAATACTAACTGGAGTACGTCAATGTTACTCAACATGCTGGTGATAATACATACATCCAAGTAGTGTCTACATGCTAGTTGCTCAACAAAATAATGATAGCCCTAATGCTAACATTAGTCCTACAGCTAAAGTAAACATTTTAGATGATTTTGAAAATTTATTACATATGTTTATCATAATGAATGTAGTAAGTCAATTTAATTCTACATACAAATGATGTCCCACATGCTACTGACAGCAGTTAAGCTAACCTTAAAATGTAAGCTAATTTTATCTCATAAACTAATGTTTGCACACTGACTGGAGTAATTTTACATTAGTTAACATGCTAGTAATAACCCTCGTCCTACTGACAGTATCAACATGTTAGTCAGTCATTATGCTTGTGATAGCCACAATGTGATACTGAATGTAGTAAGTCCATGTATGTCAGCATATTGGTAATATTACACATTCTAATGACAGCATCTATGGTAATCTTAGCATTATAACAAATTTTAGCTTATACACTAATGTTTTGCATACTTAATGTTAGTTAATTATTATTATTAATAATAATAATTATTATTATTATTAATAACAATAATTATTATTAATAATAATAATAATTATTATTATTAATATAATAATGATTATTATTAATAATAATAATAATAATAATAATAATAATAATAATCATTATTATTAGCACTATGCTAGTGATAACCCTCATCCAGCTGGTAGTATCAAAATGCTAGTCACTTTATATGCTAATAACTCTCATGCTAACATTATCCTTTTATCTAAAATAAATATTTCAGATAATATTTGATTTATTAGCTATGTTTTTCATAGTCAATGGATTAAGTCAGTGTAAATTAACATTCTGTTGATCCCACATGTGCTACTGACAGCATTTAAGCTAATTTTAGTATATACACCAATGTTGTCATACAGAATAGAATAAGTCCATGTTAGTCAACATAATAATGATACTCCACAAGCTATTGACTACATTTTAGTTCACCGTAGGATTGTTGCTAATTTTCAGCATCAGAACACTGGGTTTAAACCGACACACACTCTTTGGCAGACCCCTTTTAAATTTCTTCAGAAATGTTCCAGTTTCAGGATATTTTACTACAACATGCTGTTGCTTCATCCTATTTCAAAATTTTATTCTTAGACTTAAATCTGAGTGATTATTCTGCTGCTGCATCTACAGCAAATCAGATAATGTGTCAATGATGTCACAAGGAAAGAAAAATTAAACATGTAAAAATTACTATTTTCAACTGAATTCATATTTTCTGTTTGCATTCAAACTGTTAAGCTCTATAGGAATGCCATGTGTTCATCTGAGCTGTTTACACAGTGTAAATTATGTATGCTGTTTTCCACACCAAGGGTAATAAAATGATGTTCCTTTAAATTATTTTCTGTATTAGTCATGTTTTTTAATTGCAACATAATTCTATCCACTCATTGTTTAGCAGTGTTCTTGGAGAATATTCAATGTAAGAAAGTGAGAAAATGTGTTCAAACTTTATAACCATTACTGGATTTTGTCTTGTTATTTGAATAGTATGAATTTAAACTCTTAAACTCCCATATAGTGACCAATATGTGAAAACATGGAAGGTTTGATCAAAACTAGTAATACTCACTTTTTCTTCCCATCCTCTTCCAACCTATACTCCATCAGTTTCACTTTCTGTCAAGATTATCTCTAATGTGGGCCAACAGCCCAGATTTTATTAATTCCTCGCTGGTTTCACGTCAGAATCCTCCCCTATTACTCACCTTCAGGATCCATTTCTCAGCTTGCCTCACTCCTGTTCCTCTGGGTGTGTTCCTGTTTTCCCTTCACTGAGAGAATCCTTCTAGACCAAGACGATTACATTGTTCTTAGGAATAAACTCTTTAACAGCAAATTGTGTATGTGGGTCAGAAGTTTACCTAAAACCACAATTTTGCTATATGTGGAAAACATTACGCCACAAGAAAGAGAGAAAATCTCAAATAATTTTTCCATAAAAAACCCCAGACATGACAAAAGTACAGCACATACTTCAATGACAGAACTGTCACATGAAACATAAACATAAGCTATCATTTAGGTTTGTGCATTTATTGTATCGTTTATCATTTATCACGATAAATTTCATATGAGAATAAGAATTTTATTTATTCTGATAAAGTTTATTTTGTGATGATAAATTCCAATTAATACTGTTTTAAATCCCCCTCAAATAGCTCTTATTGTCGGGTTTGATAGTTTTACTATTTTCTGCACTGTCTGTACAATGAAAGCACCAATAAATACTAATAAATACTAATAAACAGAAAAACAGTTCCTAAGTGCAGTTTAGTGATACAAATAAAGCTTCTTTATGTAACCGTTGTTACATAAAGAAGTGTGTTACAAATGGGAATGTTTTTCAAGAGCAGTATTTGTGTTTGTGGTTCTACAGTTGCTGTCACACAGTCACAGCCGTACTATCTAAAAAAGAAATAAGGAATATGTCTTACTTCCACGTTTATTGTTATTATAATAGTACTGCTAAATATTGTGATAAAACCAAGTCCAAATTGCCCACCCATACAGTCTTTGTTTGTGTTGTGCGTTTAGGAAAGCTATGGTATTTGATCTGAAATGTCTAAGTGTGACACAACCCAAAGCAGAATGAGTTCTAGAGGAGAACATTCTCCATGTAGTCTGTCAATAGTATGGTAGGTCAACATTTTACACTATTTCTAGATACTTTTGGAAGAGGGGAAAGAATGGTGTGAGGAGATTGCTGTTTCAGTTGACCCAAAAAATCATATAAACATGCATGAGTATTTACAATGTCCAAATGGCTAGTGTAAACAGACATGCCCTTAGGTTACATGATTCCATGTGGAAAGTTTTGAAGAAAACTTTGCGAAATATGGCCTCTCCTGTTTTTTTCACTGGTCTTGTGCAAGAACATTTTGAGATACTTGATGAGATTCAGGAAAAGGCTTGCTATAAAGAAGTCTGATCTTTCTGTAACAACGCACAGACATTTTTTCTGCATCTGTGTATCACAAGGTTGTGCTCTGCTGCAGAACTGTGACAACATTCCAAGTGTTGGTCCTCCTCTCTTTTTTTAGCTTCCCAAATCCAAAGACCAAATAAGGTGCTGTGTCAGATAGCAAAGGAAGCAGTTGCGAGCATTAAGAAAGGAAAACTCCCATCCCAGTATAAATACCTGAACTTGTAGCTGTTAATAAGAATTCTGATCTGTGACTATTGCTGAAAAGACAGCATGCAAGTTCTGAAAATCCACAACAGATAAAAATAAAAATTAAGTTACAACAACCATAGAAACAAAATTAGAGCATAGTTATTTAAATACATTTTATTTATGTATTTATCTCAAACATGATAGCAGAACAAAATCACACACATGAACAAGAAATGCAAAAGACATAATTTTTCCCCCCACAATAATCTTAACATGCTCGAAAAGGACAGTGAACTCCTACCCCATAAACTCATATCATTTCAGATGGACAGCTCATACATCACAACCAGCTGTAATAAAACACAATAATTTAATTTCAGCTATTGCTAAAGCATCGGTATGTAATTTTTTTTATAAATTTTTTTTTTTAAATATTTGTTAAAAATGTAATTATTTGTTAAAAAGAAAACACAAAACAAGTCACAAAAAAACAAGTCACCACCTAGACCTCACTAATAGGTACAAACGTTTGATGAAATAAAACAGTCCCAATTTACATGTAAATACATGTGCATTATGTATTATGTATGCATACATGTCTATGTATGTATGCATTCATATACCTACATAAATGTACATGTAGTCACATGCAAATACATACAAAACATATACATAAGCATATTTTTATACTTTACGTGTATTTATGTAATTGTACATACAAACATATATATATATATATATATATATATATACAGTATATATATGACTGCATACATCAATAGACATGTATGTATACATAAGACATAGTGCATACATGCACATGGATATACAGTTTATTTATTTACTGATTTATTTTTTGTTGCATCATGTATATGTGATGCAAGTTAGAGAGAAGAGAACTTGATGGAAATAGTTATGATCCGCTTGTGTTCAATAGTATACTGATGATAGAATCATGGATCACTGAAACAGTGGAACATTATTACCTTTGTTAATGCCATAAACTCAGCTTCTCCAAGAGCTAAAACCAAGCAAAAGCTCAGTAGAAACAGGGGGAGTGTGGAGTTGAGTCAGACCAGGAGTCACAGGAATCCTAAGAATGAATTGTATAGGCAGAATTGCTCCCAAGACATTCATCTTTTCAGAGTTCAGTTGCTGGTCACAACAAATTGGGAAAGTTAATACCAAGCATGCACAAAAAAAAGTTGTTTCTTTTGCTTCTTGTGTCATGCATTTACATCACGGTACATTAACTGTAACAAAGGCAAACTAATCTCGACCTTTATTTTGACATAAGGGAGCAATAAATACAGACAAATCTAAAGACATAAGTTGTATTTTACAGGTGATCTGACCTAACTAAGTATTTCAACAGAAAGCACTTATAGCTACAATCAAACTATCTTCTCCATAGTGTCATAAGGTGTGGTGGTGAGGAGGTGAGGGAGAACGCCAGGAGACCCAGGTAAGATGAATGCAGATGATTTAATAACAAAAACCGAGGAAAAACAGTCCAAAACCGTGGCAGCACTGCAAGAGCGGAAACAAGGCTTAGCACAGGTAGCGCAGGGTAAACGAATGGACATATGCAACTGACTGGTAACATCAGACGAAGACCCGACAGAGACGCAGAGACACAGGTGAGACTAAATACACAAGAGGTAATCAAGGAGCGAGACACACCTGGGAGTAATCAAGGAGAGACAGGACAACACGGAGAGCACAGAGACACAGAAAACTTGAAATAAATACACAGAAAACACGGAACCTGACACATAGAGTCATGTACCAATGACTCTGGGTAGATGCACACAGAATAACAATGAACAATCAAGCAAGCACTTTCCAAACAGAAAGTTTTACCTGCAAAACTTTTCAGATGAAACTTGAAAGATGCAGAGAATTGAATCTATGGCTGTTAGTGTAACGAACAGAATTATATTTCCAGTGATTTCTTTGTGAACATCACACACGCGAGTGATGTTTAAGACAACTGAGTGAGTTTGTTTCTTGCTATTTATTCCCCCCTGCAGGAAAGAGGTGAGAGGTAGATTGCTCCACTCCTTATCCATCCATCCACTATTGCTGGGGGTGTGGTTAACCAATAGTTAACCCAATAGTCAGGTGGGAGGCAGGGTATAACCTTTTAATTCATCACAGGACATGAGAACAGTGAGAAAATGCCAACTCCATTCAGAAAGAACCATCTTATTTATCAAACAGTGCATTAAGTTCTGTTCACTCTCTTCAGATTAGTTTAAAATATCTAAGGCAGGGATGCGCAAGTCCAGCCTTCAAGAACGCTTACAGTTGCTTAAACCAGATGCAGCAAACATCTTAAATTTCAGTAGCTGAAAAAGTAAAATAAAATGTAAAAAAATTTCCTCCACCATTAAAATTCACCGTATGCCTGCAGCTGGCCTGGCAAGCTTCTCAAAATAAGTCACCATGGTAACTTGTGTGTGGTTGTTTTTGTGATGCAACAACAGCACCAGCACAGATTGAAGAGTAGGATCTTGAAAGTGTGAACTTAGAGGAATGCTTGACCTAAAGCTGATTTCTGGGAAAAGTGATAGGTTTGACTGATCACTGAGTCGGAGTACATGAGGTGCAGAACGCAGATGTAACTAAATAAAGCTGATTGTGGAGAATAACTGAATAAACGCAAAGGAAAACAAAGAAAACAGGAAACCAACGGGTAAGCAAAATCTACCTAGCACACAAGTGAGAAGAAACGTAAATCCCAAGAAAGAACAAAAACAAAACACAGGAACAACAAAAACCCAGAATCAAAGCAATGAAAGCAAATCCAAGTCCAACAGATTCTCACACTATTTTATATGTATCAGTGATGGAGAGTGGACCTCAAAATATACTATGTGTCAAAGATGGTGGCAAATATAAATTAGATGTAAACTGCACATGCAGTTCAATATAACTAATTTTGGACCTCAATAAAATTCAAAACAATTGACTATATTTTGATTCATTAGTAATTAATTAGCATTTTATGATCATAGATGTACATTAAAATGGGGATAAGATTAGAATTAATGAAGACTAAGTGACTGTGGCGTTGATATATTCAATCCAAAGCAAGTTGCTGTACTTGCTGCATTTCTGTGGCATATAGGTTGCAAAGTGCTGTTTACAATTTATCCAGTTTAAAACTGGTTTTAATCTAAATGATGACCTGTTTACTGATGTAAAAACAGTTGTGCCAATATTTCATTATATTAAAAAATGCTTAAAGTAATTTTTCTGAACATGCAAAATGTGTGTGAAAGCTATTTGCAATAAGATTCCAAATTTTATATATATGTGTGTATATATAGTATGTTAGAGAGAGAGAGAGAGATAGAGAGAGAGAGAGAGAGAGAGAGAGAGAGAGAGAGAGAGAGATGGCATTCCAAGAAAAAAGGAGTGTCAAGAGGTTAAGGGTCCATCTGGAGAAGGATGGGTTACATTTCAAAACACGCCTCCTCTTTCCCACACTATTTAACTACCACAGCCCTCCTCCCCTTTAGAATACTTGCCTGTCTGTTCTCCACGCTGTCAGTAATGGTAGAGCGGAGGATGAACTCCCTTGTAAAATGGGCTCTCATACTTTTTGGCCTGTTCTCGGTCATTCTCAACATCGTCCTCATAGGCATCCACTCGGGTAGGAAGCCCAAATGTTCGGGTCAGCATGTCCACCAGCTGAAAGGTAGGCACGATGACCGCAGCCTGGTGTTTGCTGATCTCACTCAGGAGGAGTACTTGCAAGTCCAGAAGTACATGCTTAAAGAGAGGGAGCTGAATATCTCCACCAGACAGACCACCATGCCGTCGGAAAACTTTTTATTCCTTATTGATCTCTCACTACCAAAGAAATCGGACGTTGTGGCGTACTTAGACGGGAAAGGCAAAAAGCCAGTGAGAGAAGCAACAGTGGTGGTCTTCTATGGCCTGAAGGGCCACATCAAGGAGTATGTGGTGGGGCCTCTCCCCAATCCTACATACCACAGTGATGTAACGAACGAAAGATACAAAATGGAATTACCTATCACCAAGCGTCTGGTTACTATTGGGGAGTATGCTTTAATGTTTCACTTTTTTGACACCCAGGTCTTCTCTAAGTTAAAGAAACTCCTGAAAGAGAGTTTTGGTGTGGATGGGGAAAAACGCTTGAATGCCTTTGAACAAATGCCCCGTGGGGTTCAGTCAGGGGACAGAAAGACTTGGGTTTCCTTCTTCAGAGACATGAGCGGGATGTACATTCACCCGGTGGGCTTCGAGGTGCTGCTGAACCACCAGAGCACAAACTCATCTGAGTGGAAACTGGAGAAGCTGCTTTACAACGGCAAATATTTTAACACGGTGGAAGAGCTTAAGACGCAATATGATAAAGGGAATGTGGAAAAAATTGTCTACAAGGAATCTCCTGACTACGGCTCTCTCAAGCCTAGAAAAAAGCCGCTGCAGATCCCACCCCAGCAGTTTTATGCAGAGGGAAAGCGCTACAGTATTCAGGACAACCAGGTCTTGTACCTGGACTGGAGCTTCGCTTTTGGACTTAGTTCTCTCACAGGTATGAGAGTGTTTGATGTGAGGTTTAAAGGGGAAAGAATCGCCTATGAAATAAGCGTGCAGGAGGCGATGTCGGTGTATGGTTCAGTGACACCAGGGATGATTCTTACAAAGTTTTTGGATTCAAGCATCGGGATCGGGCGCTTTGCGCATGAACTAGTTCGTGGTGTCGATTGTCCTTATAACGCTGACTATGTTGACACATACCGGTACATCGATGTCCCGGTTCCAGTCAGGTTCAGAAATTCCATCTGCATCTTTGAGCACAACATGGGTCAGCCCCTAAGAAGACACTTCTCTGATTTCTTCCACTACAGTTACGGTGGAATGGTGAACAGCGCTTTAGTCTTCAGAACAATAACAGCTATAGGAAACTATGACTACATGTGGGATTTCATCTTTTATCAAAGTGGATCAGTAGAAGCCAAAGTTCACGCGACTGGCTACATCTCATCCTCCTACCTGGTCAACGTTAGTCTGAAGTACGGACACCAAGTGGCAGAACAAGTCCTAGGGAACATCCACACACACTTCATCAACTTCAAGGTGGACCTAGATGTGGCAGGTAAGCATCATATTATTTAATGTCTGAATGACCATTGGAAATTAGTTCTCTGTTAGCTGTTCTCTTTACATGTGCAACTTTTGGAAATATGAATAAACAGTTTTTCTCATTAGGTAGAAAAGAAAATAATTCTCCATACAGTTTTGTTAAAATTCAAATTAATTCAATTGAAAAACAAAAATTTACTTTTTGACTGATCCCAGAGGTAAATAAGCAAAACCACGCTAATTTAAAAAACATTTATCATGGTAATTGTTTGTAAAAAGCAAAAAGCAAAAAGTTTTGTCAATGAAAAAGAGAATTCTGTCTAGATTCCATTGATCAATGAATTACAGGGTGATTAGGTTAATAGATTTCCCCCCTATATACAATACTCCTTTTACTTTATTCATATTATTGGGCACAAATCATTTAACTTTTTATGCCACCAAGCTGTCATGTGTCGCAATTAATGGGTAAAAATCATTACTGTCCTAAAACTGACATAAAGAAAATTATGCTATAAATCATTTTACTGTTTATGTCAGATTCCATCTCTATAAATGGAACATCTCAAATTTATTCTTACCACTCAAACATTTTCCACTTTGGCATGTCACAACTCCAAACCTAGATGTACAGTCCTATTCTGTAAAATAATTGGGTGAAACTGTGTGGTGAAGGGTGCTCTATGAACTGGCAGCTCAGCAGGGGAAAGCAGCTCAAAAGTGGAGCTTTGGGTAAATGGACAGTGCATAATATGAGCAAGTGCTTAGGCACCTCCAAATGGCTGCCATGGGAGAGTCAAGGGTTTCAAGCACGAAAGAATTAAAGTAACTGCTATGCCTTAAAAGAAGGGAAATAGTAAGAGAAATGATCTTAGAAGACCAAATCTCACTTGTGTTGATTGTATTGCGGGTAATGCAACTGTCTGACATATCTGATCCCTCTTCCAAACAAAGACAATTTAATTACTTTGTCTTTTGCACAAGTTCAATCAAATTAAGTAAACATACAAATGCAGATAGTCAAAATAAATAAATAAACCTAATATTAATAAGGTCAAATCGATCAGCATTATACCCTGCAACATAACACAGCGGGTATATTTTTGATCAGAGAATGGCATTATGACATGATATAAAGCTCAAAAGAATTTTGGATAATACTGTCCAGCTCTCCCTGTCATCCTCTCTTTCCCCCACTGTCATGCTCTTCATTGCCAGTCATTTTAGGTTTGCAGTTTTGTCATACTCTTTCCATTTGTGGAGGCTGTGCTTTGTGAGAAGTTCAAAGCTTCTGGTCTATACTGCACAATATATCACAAATTTATTATCACTATATCATTGTACACAACATCTATATCCAATGAACTTCTAGCCCTGCGGTAAATATCTTGGGCTTTGTTTAATAATGTAGCCCAGCTTTAAATTTAAAAGACAAAAAGTGTCAAAAAAGTGTCATGTTAAACTAAATAGAGAAGATAACACAGCACAGAGCATGTTCTGTGAAGCTGAATTGATGATCCACTATTCCACATCCTCAATGCTAGAATATCTCAGCAGGAAACATTTGAGTTGAAGGTGCAGCACTTGCTCTTGTTTGATAACCTTCTGTACGTTATTTTCTTTCTTTGCTCACCTGGGGGAACTACCTACTCCTATATTTAGACTTGAATAAGTACATCAGCATATCATCAATATCAGGGTTTCCCCCACTGTATTATAAGCCTGGTGGGCCACAAGGTTGTGCCCCCACCAGGCTTAATATTGCTTAAGTTTTTTTTAATGTTTGCTTTTTTTTTAAAGACTTTATAGTTGGTGTTCAGATATTAATCCTCCAATAACACATAGTTATCAAGTGATATTTTTAAATTTCCTGTCAACATTAAAGATTTTTTTAACTCAAACACAGTGGGCTGCTGGATGAATAACTGCTGAGCACCCCAAAGGGCTTAACAAGTTTTCTGGGGGAAATCTTGAATATGCTAATGTACTCAAGATATTATTTATCTCATGCATTCTCATTTAGTTTGATCTGTTCTGTATGTATTGTAGGCTTATTAAAAACATACCACAGAAGCAAGACACTGACCTGAACGTCAACCATGTATTTTGGGTCAGGTTGGACTCTACCTACATATCTAAATTCTAGGAAACATTCATGACAGTTTAGCTTTTCTGCAATGTATGAAAAAGTTTATTCCAATCTGAGCATAATTACGCAGCATTTTCTTTTGACTCATGCACACTTACAGTACAGACCAAAAGTTTGGACACACCTCATTGAATGAGTTTCCTTTATTTTCATGACTATTGACATTGTAGATTCACACTGAAGGCATCAAAACTATGAATTAACACATGTGGAAATATGTACTACACAAAAAAGTGCAAAACAACTGAAAATACGCCTTATATTCTAGTTTCTTCAAAGTAGCAACCTTTTGCTGTGATTACTACTTTGCACACACTCTGCATTCTCTTGATGAGCTTCAAGAGGTAGTCACCTGAAATGGTTTTCACTTCACAGCTGTGCCCTGTCAGGTTCTTCTACAATCTAATCTACAATTTTCATAGTCATGAAAATAAAAAAAAAACATTTGAATGTCCAGGTGTGTCCAAACTTTTGGTCTGTACTGTATATGTCACTGTCATTTGTTTTTTCTTCTGTATTAATCACCAATGTGGTTATTTCATTTTACACACACATATATATATATATATATATATATATATATATATTTATTTATTTATTTATTTATTTATATTAAATACAAAGCCTGATTACTGATCCATAATCCCCCAGCCAAATTCCTCTGAAGGCAGCTTACTGTTAGGTAAGGTAAAGTAAAAGGTAAAGGTGCAGATCAGGCCTGGTGTGCAGTGGGCTTGAGGGATTGGTATCTAGAAGTGAGTTTGGACATCCAGGGAGTGTGTGAGGATCTAGAGAGGCCAGGAGTTTGAGGGTGAAGAGGTTGTTGCTGAAGAGCAGGCAGGTAGATTAGGACATCAGAGTTGCAGGTGTACACGAAGAGTTTCCGTTCCACAAACGGATTGACAGGTAAGCAGGACCTGGAGGCGCAGAAGACAACAGGCTTCCAGGCATGTACAAAATAAAAAAGGCTTGTCAGATGAAGCCTCGCTTCGATGATTGTGTCGTCTTGCTGAAAGCCATGTGATATACTGTACAGCAAATGATGCCTCGCATCACATCAGACATGTCACTGCTTCATTGTATGTGCCAATCCCCATTTCATCAGCAATGTCTGAAAGGAAGCCAGAAAGAAACAGGAAAACCTCTCCCATCCATCCCAATGATTTCTGTGCTGTTATTTTCTGCTTTAGATTAGAATACTTTCAACAAGTAAAAAGAAATGAGAAGCTGCTGTGAAGCTGTTTTTTTTTTTTTTATGTTAGAATGGAAATACTGACACTGTTGTTCTTTCTGAAGTAGAACAGTGATGCACAGTATGTAACCATATAACCATTTTGATTATTTCTACATTTGCTGTGGACAGGACTGAGCTTTGCAGCGTGTCTATACAATGGGGAAAAAAGGATTTGAACGTGTGATTGTTTTTCTCAGTAAATGGAAATCTTTCAGATAGAGAAGACATAGACATATCTGATGAACTCATTTATACTCAGATGAGACCAAATCTGGATTCACTGGATGCCATTGCACACATCAAGTTTAGTGGAAGAGTTGCTCTGCACATCACCACTGAAACACCATGCCACATGGGAAGTCTGCAGTAGAAAACATCATGGTGTGGGCTGTCTTAAAGAGTACAGTATGTCCAGCCTTCAGATAACTGAAGGACAAATTCCTGGATAAATGTAATGTAATTTTCCTCATAATATTTAAAATAGTTCTGTTGTGGCATAACTAATTTTCCTTTATCCTTCCAATATTCTATCTAAAACTTCCTTTGTGGACTCATTTGCTTTGATTTCTTTGTGTGTGTGGATTATCAGGGACATAGGAATGTCTTTACTAAAACAAAACCCTGACATCTTCAGTACATATATGACCCACTGTATGAAACAATTCTAACAAACAAAAATAGTAAATGCAGAAGTACATTTGTTGGGTTTTGTTGTAATATCTATTTTTCCTTTTCAGGAGTGAAGAATGTATTCCAGACCAAAGACATGGAGTTTATCAATGTATCTGTGCCTTGGATGCCTGATCGATATGCAATGGTGCCTCAGCTGGTGGAAAAGGAGCTCCGAACTGAGCAGGTCTGTCTTACTTTTTATCTGCTATTCTTCTATGTTTTTATTTTATTTAAAAGAACTTCTGCTTTTTGATGCATAGCATTACTGTGGGACCTTGTAGAGTGCCAAAGTAATGAATCCATTATATTTTTGTAATAATGCATTATACAATAATGCAGGATTTTGTAATTCTTTCTCTCACTTTATGTAATAACATTATTATAAAATGTGGAGATAATTACAAAATGGGAAACCTGTTTTTTTTTATTTTTTAGGAATGGTAATTAGGCCTGTCACAATAGGCAATAAATCAATTATTCACATAATAAATCAGAACTCAATAATTTCTATTTGCATGATTTATTGTTTTTCTCTTTTTTTTCTTTCTACCAAAAACTGGATGACAAAAGTCTTCAGTCTGGTGCTTTGCTCTCAACTAAACATTTTTTGAAGGACAATTTTGTTTATAGAAACTGTTGAAGACTGAGAAGGCTGATCCGAGGAACTTAGCTGGAGAAACAAACTAGACAGAAAATACAGGAACGAATGAAAACAAAAAATAAAGCATGACAATTAAAGGATACCAGAACACAAATGAAAGCTAAAGAAAACCAAAACATGAATACTAGAACATAACAGGACTGAGGTATCGGGATGATGATCATGGTTAGAACAGAACCCAGATGAGGAAGATTAGGATAACAATGAATAGACAAGATCAGGCGTGAGAACAAGATAAGAGACTAACTGAAACAAAAATGTAACTTAAATAAAACACAAACAGGAAATAACCTAGAGAAACGAGACATGACAACAGGACACTTATACATAGCTGTTAATCTCCCTTTTTTCCGGAAAACTACTGTATTTTGCCTCCGTCTCCCACCAACCCCCCGATTCTCCCCGCTCTGACAATAGAACCTAACACCTATTATGAACATGATGGAGTCTTCATGAATATTTATGACTTTTGTCATAAATATGACAACACATTTATGTTACCATATTTAAATATGAGAGGCATTCTGGGTTGTTTCGAGGTTTGTTTATTATTCTGTGTTCATTAGTCTCTTTCTTTGACTAGATCAGTCTTGTTTCTGTTTGTTTAGTTCAGGCCGTCCTAATGATTCTAGTTTATGTCCTTGTTGCTCTAGTTCAATTGATTCTTTTGTCTCGTTATTCTTTAGTGTTAGATTTACTTCATAGTCCCTCATCTCCTCTCCCTCGCTCCCTGTGCCACTTCTTTTGTAAGTTTTTGTTAGTGTGTTGATAACGTTTTTATTAAACATTCTTCATTTACTCAATGTCTCTGCCTTTCTGCATTTGGGTCCACAATCAAATCACACATCATGACAAGCGCAGCTTCAGTGGAAAACACTGACAGTGGGCAGATTTTAGAATTAATTGGTAGGCAAAGGCTGTGTACTTCATGAATGTCACATATGCAAACTGAATTAATTGAATGATGAACTGAATCACCAAATGATGCCAAACTCATCTTTTTGCTTCTCACTCGTAAATCTCAATTTGTTTGTAAATATGCCATTTGTCACATCTTGGATTTTGACTGTCAGACTTCTGGAACTCTCCCACAGGAGGCCGCCCTGCGTTATGACGCCAAGATACCTCGCTATCTTCACATCGCCAGCAGGAAAACCAATCGTTGGGGTCATCATCGTTCCTACAAACTGCAGGTGTTTGGCTTTGCAGGAGACCACCTACCAGAGAGCCAGACTGAAGAGAGATCAATGTCCTGGGCCAGGTAGGAACAGACAAATTAAATACACAAATAAATAAAGCTAAATCTATGCTATGGTCCAGTTACTGCCAGTGTTGTATAAAGTACTCAAAAAATGTACTTAAGTAAAAGTACAAATACACAGACAAAAACGTACTCTAGTAAAAGTAAAAGTACCACATTAATATTTTTACTTGAGTAAAAGTCAAAAAGTACTGGCTTTTAAAAATA
>CAEFZX010024104.1:0-14913 GCA_903066825.1 Alfaro cultratus | reverse complement strand
AACACTGACATGCTGAAAAGGCTGTTGGTACCACCAGGGAGAGAACTAAAATGTGCAGGATGCCGGCCCTCGAGGACAGACTTTGGGCACCCCTGGCTTAAAGAGACCACAGAGAACAGACGGCGGCACTAAACCAAATATGAAATGGTGACAGAAGGGCTTGTCTGTGCCAGTGTCTGAGACGACGAAAGTGTGCCACAAGGCCTTCATCTAAGACAGGCTCACTTATCTCCTGGTCTCTCAGTGAAAAAGGACTAAGGCAGCACAATCACAGCAGAACAGTCTCACTGTAAACACAAAGAAAGACCAACCAGAGGAAGGAAAGAAGCCCTCCTAGGAGTCCAGTAAAAATCAAGGGAGCACGTACATTTCTCTACACCCCAGAGATGGTTAATTAGGGCGTGGTTTGTGTGTGGCCGCCACATACCGGTGTCCTCTAGAGCCTCATAAGGTAATTCTGAGAAAAGGCAAAATGTCTGTCCTGTGATTGCCCTCTTCGCAGGAAACATCATCCAATTTGCAATGCGGTGCACTGCATGTGTGGGAGGAGGGTGTTGTCAAGAGCAGACACTCACACACACCTTTCCACAGGCACAACCACACGCTGGTTTTAAAGGTATATGCCTGGTCTTGGCCTGTTGCTTGTTCATTAAACCAGTGCAGCTCCAGTCCTGTTTTCTTCTCGCCTCAAGTGAGATAAGCTATTTTGTGGAAACATGCTCATAAAGTGCTATTGTGAAAGGGGATAAAGACACAATTAAAGGGCTATTCTGCCAAAAATAAACTCGCAGTGGATAATCTGCTCAAGTGACTAACTCGAGGCAAACATCTAAAGCTGGCTCAGTGGTTCGACCACAAACACTGATGGGAGAACTGTTTGTTTGGTCTGTTCTTGCTTCCCTTGGTGGAACCTCGATCGATGGAAAAGCAGCCATGATTCAGTTTAGTAGAGTCAACATGGGCACCCATACTGGGCTTTTACTTATTTGAGATAATTCTTTTGTCAGGGTGAAACGATCAAAACAATAAACAACAAAGAAAATGCAGAGCAAAAAAATAAAGCAAACACTTTTCCATTCAACTGAAATTCGCAACGATTCAGATGTCATCTGAAATAAAGTTTTATGGTTAGACAAGAAAGACTGGATCAGTCTCAGTGACAAGAAGCATGTTTAGAGAAGTAAAGGTCACAGTTATAAGCTCATGATCACTACGGCAAATGTCAAGTTATGTCATGGCTGAAAGGCTGTTTTGCTGGTGCATTGCATAAAATAGTCACTGTTGAGTCCAAAGAGGGCAGCACTGAGATGGTTTTAGGCAAAATATTGCAGAACTCAACAAATTTCTGAGAAAATATGAAGATTTGCAGAGAAACATAGGTAGCATCTTAAGGACACATTTATGCCCCTTTCCACTGGCTCTAATGGTCCCGGCTCCACTCTACTTCTACTTAGTAGGCTACTACTTAGACAATTTACTGGCAAAATTATAATAGATTTGGGATTTAGTTACTCTTTAAGTCTCTGGAATGGCCTTGAACTCAACCTTACTGAAAATTTGGTTTGGTAAAAATACAAAAATAACCAATTTTATTGAGCTTGACCATTTCTGAAGAATATTGCCAGAACTTGAAGTTTGATGATTTCAATAAAAATGTGTTTTTAGTGCGGTCAGCTTAGGAACATTTATCCAATATTAGTGGAGGAGTATGGTATTTACTTAGTATTGGAGCCTGTGCATAACATTGGCAGGCTCCAATGTTATGCACAAAAAAATCCAGAAATTATTTTAAATTCAAACACAACATTTTTGCTTTAAAATTCATTGGAGTTGTGTGATACATAATCTTTACACTATAAATAAAAACAGTTGAAATAAACCACTAAAACCTAAAATGACATGATGGGTAAATGTAAACTTCTGCCTCAACTCTCTTGTACTTAGTTTTGCCATTTTTGGTCAAAAGCCTAACAGATTTTTTTTGTCTACTTACGGTATCTTATACAAAAAAGTCTAACATAAGTAGACTTGACAGTAAAGAGCTGACATGTTTAACGGGACATGTCAGCTCTTCACTGTCAACTCTACTAAACGGAAATAAAGAAAAACCTTTTCAGGCCACACACGTAAGAGGGTTTATCGGAAGAGTCCAGCCTTTAAAGGGCACCAACCCAAAGCTCTGGTTGTAAAGATGACCAACACAGATTGAGCCACCCAAGTTAAATGTCATAAAATATGAAGTGTGCCATAAGGCCAGCAAATCAGTAATACTGTGTTTAAGTTCGGCAGTCTTGTATAAAGAGTCAAACTTAAGATCTCTTAAGACTCTGTCAGTCAAACAGATGCAAAGTAATCCTGAGTTTATCCAAGACAGCTATGCTGTTTAATTCTCAGTGGTTTTAAGAGATGAGGCTGAGTTTTTCCAAAATTCATTAAGTAAATCTTGCACTCATTTAATTTTCCACACACACCAACTTGAAAAAAGAATGCGTCTGAATAGAGCTGCTGCACAGAAGCCTAGCACATGATCCTCCATATCTTAGCACAACTCCTCACCTTAAGTATCATCTCTGCACGCGTCATGCCTTTCACTACAATCTTGGTGTAACTGGCAGGTGCCTTTCTGAGCACCTGGGAGCCTATGGATGGAAGATCCAACAAAACTGTCTTCAGGGAGTGTGTATCCAGGAGTAGCTGGTGGAGAAAATGACCAAAGAAACTTATAATGCCACACTGTAAAATGCTCATCCGGTGGAAATGACCTCAAGAGAACTTGAAGCAAATTAAACTTACCTGCTCGGCTCCCACCATGCTGATAGGCTTACATCTGAACAAGTGGTTAATAAATTTAGGAATGAAAGAGCTAAAAAAGAAAGATAAAAGTGACAAACATTTAGCTCTAACAACTTTAGTACCTTGCTTAGAATAAAAAAAGTGCATCTGTGTGTAATACTTTGTAAATTTGATGCAAAACTGAGTGAAGTATTTTCGAGTCGAGGCAAGGTTGTCTCTGATGATGGGCACGTTTTGCTTAATGTGCATGATGATTGATGTGACGTAAGGACTCTGGTCTCCCACATGCTCCACGCTCTGCCACGGCATCTGAGGGTCAGATCGCGAGAGAGAGAGGGAGAGAGTGAGCAGAAGATCTGGTCGCAAACACATCTAATCGTGCGGCTTACATGATGTGACAATCCATTTAATCTAATTACATTACAGACAAAGACAGAATTATAATGTGCTTCTGGGTGGGAGCGATAAGTTCACAAAGCCACCAGAAATGCAGTGTTGTAACATCTATTGACATTACAGCTACAGGCAAAAATATGCTTATTTGTCTTTTAATGAATGGCAGCTGTTTGATTAAATTTTATTAAATGAGCTGAATGTTTGACTGTTTTTATAAACCTTGCTCATAGCACTCAGAGCGGGATCGCAGGCAGAATCGAGATCCTGAACCAGCAGCTGGATACTGTTTGAGATCACACTGTAAAAAAAACAAAAAACATTAAAATTTGGTTGTTGCACAGAAGATGAGTGTGTTCTGAGTGTGGACTGAAAAATGCTTACGTGCTGAAAGTGTCCATCTCCCCGGTCAGATTTATTCTCTCCACCAGGACCTTATCTACTTTTTCCTTCAGCTTCTCCTCCAGCTGAAACATATATACACAAGAAATGAAATGCACAACACTTTAAAACCCTTCGCCTAGAGTGCATACAATAGTGGCTTGAACGTGGTTGCATACAGCATTAAGCAAAACTTTGCATAAAGTGTTCTGCAAATGCCAGACATAATTTATGCACATACCTGTTGTGTGGTAGCCAGACAGTATTCTGCAGTACTAAGGATGCTGCAGATCAGGCAGAGCTCATCTACATTGAACTTCGCTGCCTCATAGCCTTCTTTTTCCTTCAGCAGGCTGGTGATGGTTAGACCCCCGGTGTTACTGCTGGATCTGGACAGGTTGAAAAAAAAAAAGCAAAAAGAGAAAGAGCAAAAAGCAAAGGAATTAGGATTTAGAAAGCATTATTCATTTACTTGAATTAGTTTTTTTTTCCCTTACAAGTCACTCAAAGCATATACAGCCTGAGAAGTTGACTGGTAGGCAAAAAATCCACATCCATAAATTATGACGTGGTAGAAAAAGTAAAAACTAAGCATGTCACACAAAACGTCTACACACCTAATAGATAATGAATGTTTAGGTTATAATGGATCTCGAGACTGGCATGAAAATAAATCTAATAGTGAACCAGGGTTTATATGGTTCTTCAAAAGTCATTTAAGTGCTGAGGTAACAAGAGAAACAAATTGATACACAACTATTAAGAATGTGGGAGCAAAATGATTTGTTTACAGATACGAAGGGGGAAGAAGGTTGGGAGAAAATGGCAGCACATCAGTATAAAACAGGAGTTTGAAATGACCTGAAACCTTTCTAGCCAACAAGTCTTTCTGTTTAACTAAAATAAACATTGTATTTGACCTTAATTCTTATTCAGCATACACTCATAGCATCAAAGATAAACCCTGGTAACCTCTGTCAGGAGCATGTGAAGCACTTAGGGTGTCAGACCGGCACGAATGTTCAGTGTGAACCACTTAAAAACGTCAGAATTAGGCTCTCCATCAAATCGTACTAACATTTCTAACCTATCATTTTAGGTGGGTCCCACAGTAACTGCTGGTGGAACTGTCATCCATCTACATTGAACTTCGCTGCCTCATAGCCTTCTTTTTCCTTTCAAAAAGGTAAGTGCAATGTTTAGCTTTTTTCTGTGCAAACTGAACAGTGGAGTTGATCTGGAGAGGTGGCTAATTTGGAGCACACAGGGAAAGATTATTTGCGGATTCGCTTATATTGGGGCTCAGTAGTAATAATGAACAATAGCCGCTTATGTGTGCCGATTCTTAATCGATTCGAGGCCGAACTGGAGAGGAAACACTGCAGTTTCCTGAGATGGGGATTGGCTTTACCACAAATTTTGTTTTTTAAAATTCTAATCTTTGCCGAATGTAATTTTTTTTCAGGTGAAGTACATTTTTTGTAAATGAACAATACAAACTAATTTCAATGTTCAAGTCCTCTTTACTAATGAAGCATGACATATATTTTGTAAAACTACAATTGAATAAAAATAATACAGACAAAGCTGCATGAGTTTTAGGGCTGAACTTACTTCTAGTAGCATTTGCATTTAAATAATTGTTATTAAATCTTTTACTGAAGTAACCAAAGCTATAACTAAGTCCATGTTTACATAAGATGAAAAATTGTTTAGGTGATTTATTTTAAGCAATTCAGGTTTTTTAATTAAATCTATGATGATAGGTTTCGATATCCTGACAAGTGACAATTTCTTTTGGATTGTTTTTCTTCCATCTGACAATCAGAGATCAGAGGCAATCAAAACAAAAACCGGCAACTCCAATCTCTGGACTACTGAGAACTCTAATCTGTTAGAGTTAGTTTCTCTAACTCTAATTTGTTAGAGTTAGTTTCTGGATACTGTTTGAGATCACACTGTAAAAACCCCCCAAAAAAACAGAAAACATTAAAATTTGGTTGTTGCACAGAAGATGAGTGTGTTCCGAGTGTCTACAAGAGTAGAGTTAGAAAACACATATTTTTTTTAGAAACATAATAATTTCCCAGATTACCCTGATCTTGACAAAATGAAAGAGAATTCTCCAGGAAGGCATCAGTGTCTTGTGAAGAAAATCAATCACGTAATAAAGATTTTGTTGGTACTTTTGGGGGGATTTTTGCTTAATTTTGGAATAATATAACATCCTATTTAGAAAATTAACTCAATATTATTTTGTCTAATGGTACTGTAAAAAAATAATTCTTGTGCTGTTAGTCTTGAGTATAAAGATGGTTTCCCATTGTGAACATTTCCACAACAGGACTATGTTTAATGGTTAATGCCAAACCAAATATTTTTTTCCCCTCTATTAGGGCTACATTTCTTCTAATCTCTCAATGGAATACTGTATATATAAATATTTTTCAACTACAGGTAAAAATGAAATTTTTTAATAACTTGGGCACAATGGACATAATTATACACAGATGCAAAAAAAAACAAAAAAAAAAAAAAACGGGGTCCAAAGAGGCCACACTGGCGACACAATATTAATAAATGTCATAACACAGACGTGGGTAAAACCACAACATAGTTCAAGCTCCTTTTGAGGGCCCCTTTCAAAACCTCACAAAACTAATTCACAGCACACCCCACTTGATGGGTGTCTGCAAGTGTGTGGATTTCTAAAGAGTCTGACTGCATCCATGATGGTATTTGTATACGGCTCAGAATATGGCATGCATTAGCTGCAAACACAATGCTGTAATTAGAGAGCAGGAATATCTCAGTCCGTGTGTTTGTACGCGAGTGTGTGTGCACCACAGTCTAGGATGATTTCTGATGTGGCCAATGAGCCAGAGATGTTTTCGCTGGTAGCATAATAGGCTTTGCCACAACATAACCAACTCCAGATCGCTCACGGCATGCCATCTTTATCCCTCAAACGCAGTGAAGACAGAACATGGTGGTTTCACATATAACTGCAAACCAGGCCTGCAATTTACCAAAAAGAGTGAACAAACACGGGCGTGGCGGGCTAAAAACAAATGAGTTTGTTACCATCTAGAAAATTGTAAATTTCCAAAGCAGGGTTTGTTTATATTATGGGCACAAATGTAGTTCTAAACAGCATTTACAAAAACATCCTCACAGTATTTGAAGTGTTCTGTTTAACAAGTTGTTTGCTGAAGTGTAGTTAATTGTTAAGGCTAAACAAGAGTTAAAAAAAAAAAGCTGCGGCCATGAGTTATCCTAATTGAATGAAGTGTTCCCATCAAATCCTGTCCATAATGAGATAGTTTTTATTATGTATTACTTAGTCATTTGAGTCAGCTGCATTGGAGAAGGGATGCAGCTAAAACCTGCAGGACAGAAGATCTCGAGAACCAGGGTTGGAGACCAATGGCCTGGCTCTTATAGAAAATATAATAGCTTTGAGAAATGTTTAGTGATTAGTTAATTTATTTTTGTAACTTAAAAAAAAAAAACACACACACTGAGTATTCTTAGTGCACCATACAATTTCCTTTTACTTGAATAATAATATTTAAAACTAATAAATTTTTTATTGTAATCTTTCAAATGTCAGAGTTTGTATCTTTTTTACGGTTCTCTGTTTACTTTTTTTTTTTTTTTTTTTTTTTTACAAATTAGGTCAGAGGTTAATATCAGACAGCTATTTACTATTTGAGCAGCCTTGTTAACAAATACTTTTACTTGAATCATTTTTGAATGACAACTTTTTACTTCTACTTGAATAAAAATATATTTAGGTAAAGCAGCTATTGAAGACAAGTTTTGACTACTCTACCCACCTCTCACAACGTGAAGTAGGAACTGTGAATGTGTCGCCTCATATCCTGATTTAAATACAATTTCAGGGCTAATACCACTGCTGACCAGAAGCACCCAAAGGCCCATCTTATATCTGAAACAAGTAACCTCAATGATCCCCAACACTGTTAAGAAAACATTCTGTGGAATAAGGAAAGAAAAGCTGAACTTTTTGGAAAATGGCTGTCCCGCTGCATCTAGAATAAAACTAACACAGAATTTGAGAAAATGAACATCATGCTGACAGTCAAATATGGTGGAGGTATTTGAGTTATGTAGCAGAAAAATGATTGGAAGCCCGACAAAGGTTCTGGCTTTTCCCTCTCAAATCCTGTACTTCAGTTCCATTGTAAGTAATGTGCCACAATATTACCTCAAGAAGACCATTCGTGTTTGAAACCCTCCAATGTGACTAAATTACAACATTCTGAATTGAAGCAATCCCCCCGCCCCCCCCCCCCAAAAAAAAAAAAAGTGGACTCGAATTCTAATAAAGCGATGTAAAACACTCAGTGCTGGTCAAATTTAAACCCTAGTTTCATGTCAACTGTTGCCCCCAAGGTCAACACAACCAGTTATTAGCTGTAACGGATAATCTCTTTATCACATAGGGGCACATTTTATATGTTTAAATGATCTTTTCCATATTAGTCACTGACCTGGAATATTTAAGTGTGGTAGAAAAGCAAAAGCAGAAATCTGCATGCAGATAGTTATTCAAAATACTGTATATGATTCCTCAAGATCTGCATTGATGTTACAGAGTTAATATTTTTATGTTTTTAACATCTTATATTAGTGATTAGCATGATAAGCATGGCTAGTTTTACCAAAACACTTCAGAGATTTCCAAATCTTCCATATTTCATTATGGAGAGAAGTTAAAGAACTAAAATGATTAAACAGATCCACTTTCTTGTCATCAGGTCAGTCTCTCTCTTAATGTCTTGCAGCCTAGGTGGAATGTTAACTCATACAGAATATACCTGATTTTGAATACTCATCGGTAACCGCATCCACACTGAAGAGTGTTGCCATTACTGCATTTAAATATTTTACGCTCAGTGATTATATTTCTGAATTCTCAACTGAACACTCACCGGTCAGACAAAGTTGACCTGAAAATAATCTGATTTGGTTTACCGGCTGATTTCTTAAAGTTTCTTCAAACATTTTTTAACTGATCAAGCAAAAAAAAAAAAAAAAAGGCTCTCACTTTGGCAGGTTGCCAGAAAGGATTTTCCAGGCGTATTCTCTGAGGAACTTCTGGAAGATTGTTGTGAGGGCGATCATGGGTTCGCCTGTGCTCAGTTGGGAACACTGGACCATACACTTCTTGTAGTAAACGAAGAGGTCGGCACAGCTGGGCAGCACTGCGCCACCCTCCTCGGTCCCTGACTTGGGTGGGCCTTGTGCTCGGAAATCAGCCACAAAACGGTCAATCAATTCCCCAAGGTTCCTGCAGATAAAGAAACAGTTAGCCAAAGCCACACAGGTTTTAAAGAGACACACACACACACATACGTATATTTAAGAAGCAGAATTAGGGCCATTTTAAATTAAATTAATTATATAAAAACATTAAAGACATATGATGAGTCCTTATAAATAAATAACAAGCAGAGAGGCTGAGAGCCAAATGGATAAATATACAAGAAAGTGTTACTTGTGCCAGATTTTCTGTGCTGCCAGTTGTTGTGGCCCAGTTCTCCTGAATCAGGCAAATAAAGCCAAGGACAAAACAAGCAGGCCACTGTTCTCCTCAGCAACGTCCCACTGGGTACAAGCTGATTTGGCCTCTGCTTTTTGGACTGAACAGAAATGAGGTTGTAGCTGTAGCTGCCTTATGGGTCAATCTTGTCCCTTAGGACAGGACAAACAGCATTTTATGCTCTTCAGATTTGCATACAACTCTTTCCAGTTACAGAAAATATTGCCAGAAATAAGATGGGGGACCGACTGAAAGAAAACTGAGGTTTTATGGTTAAAATTTGCAGAGGTGGTTGTTCAAAAACTAACAGTGCAGAAATAAGCAACAAAAGAATATAGTTAATTTTTCTTAAATGAGTAAATAAAAAAGACTGAGACATGAATCAGACAAAAGAAGAGTAGAGAAAGGCAATCTAAAGAAAAGAAAGGAAAGAAAGGAGAAAGAGGTGGGAAAGAAAATAGGCATATCTGCTGTGACAGCATTTATTCACCCTCCCTCTCTATTTCTTTCAGTCTCTGTGGTTGTGCAGCTAATGGGAAACATTTCTGCCACAGCGGAGACAGAAGCATGAAGAGGAACAAGAGCTGGAGAGGCAGGAGGAGGTGAAGCAGAATAACAGGAGAAGGGAGTGATTGATGAGCAGCGAGTCCAAAAAGCATTCATGGGCCAGCTTTATATACAACCTGCTCTCAAAATTGGCGTTTGCACCCTAACCCACTTCAGTGCTCTCTGCTGTTATGAGTGTGTTGCTCACTTGTCTTGGGACTCAATGTAGACATAGAGATGAGGCTCAAAACACTTGGAGATAATGCCATGGAATGGATTGTCGGGAGCTTTGGGCTTCCTCGGCTGAAAAAAAACAAAAAACAAAAAGTGATCAGCGATCTGACTCTTTTGAAGTTGCTATAAATTTTAGGCGACTTCCACTTACCTTAGCAAGATCTTCATCCTTTTCTGATCCCACATCTTCCCCTGGATCGTCCTCTAAAAATGGGTTAGTTTGATCTAGTGGGCTATCTGGTCTCTTCTGCTGCTGTAAAAATATATAATACAACCTCTGCATTAATCTTTAATGCACAGTTTGTAAAGACAAGCTTTCATTGTAGTTGGATTAGTCAAGGTTTCAGCACTTTCCAATAGATCACTTGCTGTGGTGCTTTAATCATAGATTTATATAATTCAACTCCACCAAATTACTGGCCGAAACACACAGCTTACTGGGCATGGGTCTGAAGTGAACTGCAGACAAAAAGGCCTCTGTGAAGCTTTAACTCTATAAGGTCAGGATGAGGTTGGCCTACTTGGCTATAACTAATCATGCCCCTATTATCTGTTTTCACTGCAAGCGTCACTCCCCCCTTCATGCAAAAGACATGACCTGGATTAAAAGGTGTCTTCAGGCGTCAAAAATGTTGAGGATGAGAACCGAATTAAAACGTGAAAACAGCTATTTCATTTCAACACTTTTCCAGTGCAAAAAAAAATGAATAAAAAAAGACAAAAAACAAAATACAGGATTTTACAGGACATAGCAACACAAACATTGCCCTAAAGATTCATTCAATCTGAAAAGTGTGGTGTGCATACGTTTTTAAAATTTTGATTCTAAATGAAAACTAATGCAAGCAAATGCCTTCACAAGTCACCTCAGTATACAATACCTGTTCAATGAAGGCCTCAGGGGTTTGTTAGGGAAAATCGGTAAACAAACGGCACCATAAATATCAGGAAAGCAGACAGATTAGGGAGAAAGTTAAAGCAGAGTTAGGTTTAAAAAAATGATCTCAAGCTTTGAACCTGCTACAGAGCAGTGTTCAATCTACCATCTGAAAGTGGACCCTAACAAGACTTCTCTAAACTGCTTGGCTGGGCAAAAGGGGATTAATCAGAGAGATAACTCTGGAGGAGCTGAAAAGATCCTCATCATAGATAGGAAAATCTGTGGACAGTAGAGCCATTAATTGCACACAACACATCTGGCTTTATGGGAGGAAGAAAGCCAGCAACATGTGCCCAACTATTTGGCTGACACGTATTGCATAAAATGCTATACCAACGCCTCACAACACCTGAACATACGTTTCCTACTTTGTAAAAATGATGGCAGCAGCATCAGGCGTTCAGACAATACCAAGGCGGATGAAACTAACTCCAGGGCAAACTTGGAAATGGGGAGGTGCAGGGGAATAGTTAAGATCAAAGCATATTCATGTGTTGGTGTGGACAAGTCCCAGGCCTTAACTGCCGGGCATACAAATGCCAGGTGCATTGTTTAAATCCTTAAATACTTTGAAAACTGTCCATTATTTATCCATTACTTCCCAACTCCTCACTTCTTTTTGTTGGTTTGTCACAAACATTGCAATAAAACACATTGATGTCTGTGGTTGTAATGTGACAAAATGTGGAAAAGCTCAAGTGGTATGAATAATTTAGCAAAGTCCTGTCAGTTCCTATTGCAGTCTGTAGATACATAAAATTTATTAAATAAAAAAAAGAGATGTTTGTTGTGTTTGCATTACTTTTTGATGTAACATTACTGAGTGAATAGTGCGTTTGACTTTTGATTTAATATTCAAGTTGGACACTCCTTTTCTGAGGAGATAATAGTGTTTGGATTAAGCTTGTGACTGTGGAAACTTTTCTTACCCCAGGTGTATCCGTTAAGGTGCATCCTGTGAAGCGCTTGGCCAGCAAACCCTCAAAGTTTGTAGTCCTCTGGATAGCGAACAGAAGCAGTTTCACTTCAATTTCCTTTGCCCGTGTTCGCATCACCTTGGCTAGTTCCACCCTTTCCAAACACACACAACAGGAACTTGTAGATGGCTTCAAAAAGGGTGTTTCTTTGCAACTTGCCCAGGCACATTCATTCAAATACTCCACCAGTCCCACCAGGTGTTTGCTAATTGCTGCTGGCTAATCTGAAGGAACTGGATGGGGGAGTGGCAGAGGAGGGCTGCCACACCCCCAACCAGTGGCACCCTTCCTCCAGTGGCTGGATGGCTGTCACTAACTCCTCCAGTAGTGAGGCAGAAGCTCAGAAGTTTGGAAACTGCAGCTCTGAAGAGAAGCTGCGCCTGGAAAGCGGCGCTGGCTCCACTCAGGCGTTTTGAACAGACAAAATGGCTGCCGCGGAAAATCCATGTATGTTTTTGATGAAGGAATAAGATTATAACATGATATAGAGTTAAAAAAAGACGATTTTACATAGTAATACTGCGGTTTTAACAATCTGCTTAAGAGAACTCTCCTATCTCAGTGTTGCTTGATCAAGGCATGACGCCAAGGAAAAGGATAAAACCGACTCAAAAAACGCCCGGCAAAATTTCAGAATCTTCTTAGAAACGATACTGATGGGCCTTTTTGCACAGTGTGTCAAAATTGTTTTCAAGGTTTAGTTTACCATCTTTAACTGCCCCAAGATATTTGTAAGACTGCACTCTCTCAATGTCTTGAACTTTGATTAAAGTGACTTTGTGGGTGTGTACTGTGTATATATATTTGGCACAGGTCAAAGTGTTTTAATTCAAAGGCACTCACAGTGGTTGTGTAAAACATTTTAGAAATATAAAAACTTAACTAAACCAAAATGAGGCGCTACAGCTGTTTACAAAATCATGGTTTCCTTTGCAGTTTGTTTTCTCATTTCATGTTACCACCATTGATGCCACTTTGTTCTAAATTCAACTTTTTCCTCCAGCTATCCATGTTGATGCTTACGAGTATTCTTCTATCTCTAGTTAGTCCTTCTGCAGATGATACTTGCAATTTTCTTTCATTCAAGCCACTTTTGCACAACCTGTTAAAGGCAGAACTGTTGCCTTCATCCCACTTTGATGGTCTGTGTGAGAGGCACCGACATGAAATTGGAGAAAAACTGTTTTTGAGCCTTGACGTTAACAGAGGAAGAATTCACAGAACTGAACAGAAAGGGCACAGAAGCTGTTGCGTTGCAATGTCAGACTTCTGGTTTCAAAACGCCACCAAGCTTTAAAAAAGCATAAGAGGGGGTTGCATTACAACAATTTAGCTTGACTTAGTGAGAGCAGGAATGGTGGCAAAATGACAGACTCATCTGAGTGGTTTTATGGTGAAAGGAGTAAGTAAAGGGGGCTTCGGTTACAGCCAGAAGCAACACAAAGAGGCCAAAGCCGCTGCTTTTCAAGCACGCAGAGGCTTGAAAAGTTGAGGGAAAAGATGGAGAAGTATCAACACTGGCTCAGTGCTTATGTGGGCCATTGACTTCAACTGCTGAAAAAAGATTGTACTCTTTCCAGGAGTAGAAACTCATCAGCAATTCAGATCAATTCATAATGCTAAGGATTTGAAATGACAAATTTCTTCAATGTCTGTGAATTATTTGTTTTACTGTTTCCCGTCATTTTCTTCCCTCTTTGTCTGTATAAATGATTAGCACTTAGAGCAGTCACAAACTATGTGATTAATTCCCCAAGCTTTGTTTGAACACCAGTGATTTTTGTGTGTTTTTTTACTTGGTGATGTGGCAGAACTCCACAGCGATTCGCTCCGTCATGCACCACTCTTCAGGAAACATGCGACCATATTTTTCCTCGTAGTCTACCAGCTGTCGCTTGATCCAAGCATAGCGGCGATCAATCTTATCCAGCCAGGCGACCTAAAAAACAGAGGACAATAACTAAGCTTTTTATTCAGGCGCCAATTGTGTGTAGCAAGATTAAACAAACATTTATGTTAGTCTTACATCTTGATTTTCCTGGAAGAGAACCAGATACTCCGAGAGGTGCTGCCTGATAAACTTTTTGATGATCTCCTGTTTGATGCGCGGGTCGAGTACATTTGCCACCAGGCAGGCATCTCTGAGGACATTACTGGGTCCACCGGGTCTCTGTGTGGACGCATTTAGACATCAAAGTTAGTCTCCTTATTTGAAGATAAGGAGAAAGAAGGAACATGAAAATAAAGATTTTTCTTTATATAACATGTTTACCTTGGAGCCTTGAGCAGGAAAGGCTTCTTCAAAATCTGCCAGAATCTGAGTCCCCAGCTCACTTTGTGCTGCCTTCACTCTTTCAGAAACAAAACAATTAGATTGAGCTGTTAATTGTTCTCCAAAGCAGCTCAGCTCAGCTCAGCATTTCAGAAGAGTAATAGCATTTTTCTGCAGCATGTGACTGCCAATTAATTCCACTCCCTAATTACTGTGGCAGAGACTTCTTATGGCTAACAACCAAATGAAAGATCATTTGGCTTAATCAATGTACAAACATTAAATACAAGGACAATGAGCAGAAACGTAAAAGTAAAATAATGCAACCCTAAAGCTCTGTTTGGTTAATGATAAATCTGTAGCAGCCTTTCATCTAGGCCCACTAGTGGAATTAGCAATGCAGAATTTAGCATAAACTGGAAAGAGAGAAGAGCAACTATTGCATTTAGACACCTAATGGGCTGCAAGTTATTTGTTATGTTTGTCTACAAACGAACAACGCCGCATTAGATCATATTTGATAAGTTGCTGAAAACAAAGTAAATATGTAAATTAATTAGCTGCTTAATAAAACAAGACAAACAAAGCAATAAATGTCACATATGATGCACTCTGAGAAAATACATAAAAGATTGATTTCAAATCCTGAAACAAATACCAACAGAAAATATAAGAATGTCTAATTTACTCTAATAACATTGATGTACAATGTAATTATAAGAAAACAGCAATTAAAAATCACACACATATATATATATACAGTATATATATATATATATGTGTGTGATTTTTAATTGCTGTTTTCTTA
>CAEFZX010024103.1:0-15939 GCA_903066825.1 Alfaro cultratus | reverse complement strand
TACGATTAAATTACCTTTTTCTTCCGGGATTATTAGATTCTTGTTTATTTCATGGGGTAATCAAAAAAAAAAAAAAAAAAAAAGGAAATAAACAAATAAAACGGATTTCCCCCCCCCCCGGGTCACCATAAACTATAAACTACATCACACCCAGACCACATCTTCAACTTTACTAAGTTAAGTGAATTTTATGATTGTGATGATGAATTGTGCCTGTTATATTCACACTAAACAAAAATCTGTTGTCACATCGTCTCCGCTCTGCTGCTTTTAAGCATTTCACGGCGATTCCGGCAGGCTCCACTATTTTTTCTTCTTCTTTCTTTTCTTCCTTTCTTCTTCTTTTTTTTTTTTTTTGTCGTCTCCTTTTTGTGTGCGTGTGCACTCTGGGGAGCACGAGGCCCGAGTAACAGAGGTCCTCGCGCCCCTTGCACCTGCCCGGCTGCGGCGCCGCGCACGAGTCCAGGTCGCGTGCAGGAGATTTCAGGAGCTTTGCATGTTTTACAAAGTTTGATGCTCCTCTTATGCTACGTTGGGGGCACAAAGCCCCAAAAGGATGAGGGGTGAGGGGGTGGAGGGAAGGAGCAGGGCGCATTTTTCTTCTTTAACACATTTAACAAAGTGGGTCGGAGGGGTTTGTGTTGGTGGTGGTGGGTGGGGGGCAGCAGAGGCTGAAACCACACATAGCCAAATCTCAGTGAGTTAATTAAGGCGCAGCGAGCTGTCAGAGTTCTCTCAATTTGGGTGACAGTCAAACTGACAAATGAGACCAAACACAAACAACGCAAACAGTGAGAATCTAACCTACAGAACCGGTGCAATAATTAGCACATCTTTTATTTAGGTCCATCTCAATCAATATTTCTGGGTAGAAATGTGCAAGTGAGAAAATACATTAAGTTCATTGGTATCAAAACTTTCCTAATTGAAATCCCACGTTCAAAAGAACCGTGAATTGATTTGTAGCTAAAATGTTGCTAAAACTGCAGCCACAGCAAATGACTTCCCCACTGGCTGGTCTGGTTTATACAAACTGAGGCTTCCCAAACTTTCCCAAGCACAAGCCTTACGAAGATTCTGCAACTTTTACCAAATTAGATTTTTTTTTGTCTTAATACAACCTATATAAACATATCCTAACATTTGATGGACGCCATTTAAATCAAAAAGTAGCATTTCTTATCAAAATAAATCCGCGTCACTAGCTTTCTACAATTATTTAATGCTGTTTAAAAAAAAAAAGCATCAGAAACTATTATGAGTTACAAAAATGCACAAAAGTTAATTGCCTCATATTTAAAAGACCCAAAGCACGTTTTTATAGTGTAAACAATAACTAGCTAGAGGGCCTGATGAACGACTGCTGGGTGGCACAATCTTTTTCTTTTTCTTTTTTTTTTTTAATAAACTATTTCTGCAGCTGCAATAAAACATATTTTTAAAAAGTGCTCCAAATAATTTACGCATCATGTAATAGTTGTGCAGCCATTATGGTTTCCTTGTAGCTTCCTTTAGCTTAATGTGATTTGAAAGGGGTATTGTCCCTAACAGGCCTTTTGTGCAAACAACAGTCACACACTATAAAAAGGAGCTTTGGAGAGAGATGAATACTAGTCAATAAAATTATCAGCATTTTTACTCAATCCTAATATTCAATAATCGGTTGAATTCTAATATTGGCTTCTTTACTTTGGTAAGAGAACCAGCCTGAACATTTTAATTAGCATTGAATTAAGACCAAGCGTCAAAATAGGCTATGGCGAGTAGGGAGTGAAAATGGGTTGAATTAAGACGTTGGTTTTAATGAGTTGCAAAGCATCCAGTGAGGAATGGTGAGACTGTTATGTTTATGTTGGTTTTATTAAGTGAAACAACTTGGTAAAGGCTAAGAGTTATCATAAGGCTTATGGTTAATCATATTTCTCAGAAGAATGCAAGTAAGCAACTTGTGGTTGTGAAAAACAGTCATTTAAGTGCCATCTTGTTAGAACAGATTTTCAAAGTTTGCCACTTTGTTTCAGTAACATTTCATGCCCTGACCGGAAATCAGTCAGGGAAAACAAAAATGATCTGAACGACTAGACAGAATTTAAACTAGAGACACGACTGGATTAAAATGGATGTGCATTGTTGCATTGATCCATTAGATCAACTTCAAAAACAGTTTTAACAGTGTGGCTTCATCAGTGTATTTTACACAGTTTGGCACATACTCAACAGTATATTTACAGTTACTCGTCATTTTAAACACGTTTCCATCTAAAGTCAAAGACAGGATGATAACTAGTGCGCATGTACAAAAAAAAAAGAAAAAAGAACTACTCTTCATTGTGAATCGATGTGACTCTGTTGGCTCTCCTCTTATGGATCAGGTATAACCATCCGCTGTCAGTGTCTGTATTTAAGCGGGACCCGGAAGACAAGCCGCTGGCTGGCTGGCTGGCTGACGTGCCATTACGTCGGGTTGTGTGCCCGTAGTCTCTCTCTCATCCAGCCACACAAGTTTTTAAGCTCTGCGCGCAGAGAGGCTGTGCGCAGAGCAGACAGGAGGGAGAGTCAGAGCGCAGCGCTCTCTGCCCGGCGGATCTTACAGCCTGTTCGGAGAGCGATACTTCATTAAATTCCCTGAACCAACGGGACAGGTGTGGACACTTTTATTTTTTCTTTCTTTTTGATTAAATTTTTTTTTTTGTCACTGAGCGTTATTATTTTTGGAGAGTGAACCAGAGGGAACCGCTTTCACTGGACGCGCTGAGACTTCAAAACAGCAGCCCCACGTTTTCTCTCAGGAGAAAAGGTAAGAGATGTGTTTTAACACTGAAAGGGATAAAAAAAAATAATAATGATAATTAAAGATAAAGTTTGTTGAGAATTATTTATAAAGGAGGTACAAAAATAACTACTGAATTAGGTTGGCAGGTTGAAATTTTTATTTTATTTTTTTAAATAAATTTACCCTCAAGACTTACTGTCGCAAATATTCCAACACTTACTGACAACCACATTAAAACCGATTATTTATTTATTACAATGAAGGGAAAGAAGGGGTTTGCATTTTTGTCTTCGACACAATTCGGTGTTTTTAATAAATGCAGGCAAAACAATACAACAAAATAAGAAAAAAAACAAAAAACAAATACATATGCACTTGAAATTATAAATATATCCCAACTAACTCCGCTCACCGCAGCAATGACGCGTCTGGCGGGAGTGCGCACTTTCTAATATTTCGCTGTATTACCGTGCGGCACACATGCGGCCGATAACTGCCCTTTTTTTTAAATTTTTATTTATTTATTTTTTTTTTTATGCGGCGCGCCCCGCGTCGCCTGCGGGAAGGGAGAAGGTGCTCCGCTCCTGGAATAAACCCGCTCGATCGCGAAAATGGTCCAGTTAGTGTGTCATCAGCATTGTATTAGCGGCGACAAAAAGTATTCAATTGTCACGCATTTGAAACGCATAATGACTGCGGCGGTCCTCTTTCATCAGCAGACAGAGCAATCACACCCGTACAATGGTGGAGCGGAGGCAGGGGGGCGGACTGGGGGTCTCCGCAGGCATGCATGGAGCAAGGAGCGCGCGCGCGCGCACACACACACACACACGCATGCGAAGACTGACACCTTGTTATACCCCTTTCAAATACCTGATGGCTGATTTGTGTATATTAGTCAAGCAACATGCAATGGCGCCACCAAGGGAGGGGTGAGAGACTCAAAAGGCCACCACTGTCAATTGGCACACTGCAGTCCTGATCCATGCAATCTTTTAAGCACAATATTTTTCTGAGTACACATTTAGAAGTATATATATATTTTTAAAAAAAAACAAGTTGAGGAGATATATTGCTTTCTTTATTCATTAAGTACAGATTGTTGCAAAAAGCAAAATGTGAATCTGTACTGAGACAAATCCTTAACTATAACGGAGTAGGGTTTTTTTTACACACACATATATATAAAACCTCCAAATGGCTACAGCATAGTAATAGTAATAATATAACCCCATATATTCACTCCTTTTGAAAACTCTCTGGATGCATCCTTGATTTCACCAGTGACCAGTGAAACAACCTGCATTGTTTCAAACATGTTGCAAAACAAAAAAATGTCGCAGAACTTTTCTGAGTTTTCTTTTCTGCACCCTCCGCGCCCTTTGCTTTCGCTGAAATGCTGTTCATTGTTTTGCTCATTCTTAAATAAGGAAGTGGAGTGGTGCCCTCCGAGCAGCATCCAGGCCCCCCTCTCACAACGGTTTTATGGTCTTGTGTCTGGGTGCTTGTGTCTATAAAGCCCTCCCCAGCGCCCGGGCTCAATCTAATTAGCCGTGAGTAAAGGAGACAATAATGCTTCAGCTGGTTTGTGTCACTCTCTTCTCTCTGCCTCTGCTTATCTTCACAAGCCCCACTGTGGCTCTTCACATAAAGATACACACACACACCTCTCCAAGCAGCACGCAGAGCCGGGCACTGCAGTCACACACACCTCCACTCCGGATAATGATGGATGACCGGGCCCAATGGGAACAAACAGGTAGATAAAGCCAATCCCATTTAATAACGCTGTGGATCGGAATGATAATCTTGTTGTTCATTAGCCGCTGCGGCCTCACGGCGCCGCGGCCGCAGCGGACTCCCCCTCGCCGCCGCTCACGCAGGAGGCGTTATGAGGAGGATGTGTCCTCCGGCGAAGGCGTAGGACAGGGTAGCATCCTTGGGTGAAAACAATAATGCCATGTCCTTGAGAGAGACAGAAAGCAGCAGCGTGTCCCTCCTCTCCACTCCTCTTCCTCACCTCCCCTACACTCCCCCATCTTTTGTCGGGGCGCATATACAAATGGGATTAATAAAGGTATGAATTACAGAGAGCTAAATCCTGCTGAGTAATCCATTTGGCAAACACACAAACAACAATGGGCATGCGGCAGCCGCTCTCCTGAGCCTGGGCCTGCGGTGTTTAACGCAGCCCAGACAACACAGGCTGACCACTTGGCTCGGTGACACCTTACAGTATCCATATAAAGTGTCCTTTCACTACAAAACCGCAAGACCAACGGCATCAGCAGCCACTCAGGATCCAGGCTCAAACAGAGGCGAGCCATTAGATCCTGCAGGCTCAGCGATTAGCCTACTCAGAGACGTTAAATTCCTGTAAGTAATGCTTTACTGATGACTGATCATCTAAGAAATACATTCAGTAATAGGACAGAATATGAGGGTAAGAATGTTCTTACACTCACACCTGCCAAATTTTACCCTTTCTCCCCCCCTTTCTAGGATGCAAGTCACCATAGACCGATGAAACAGAGACTGTTGGATTAAACTAATAACGTTGATGGAAAGATTTGAATTGGATATATTTTTGGGTACATTTTTGAAATGACTTTTAAACAAACTCCAAACAACAATTCCAACTTGCTAGGTTAAATTTGTTACGTTTCTGCTATTTATTTTGTTCATTTTTCTCCTCTGGTTTGTTCTCCCATCCTCAGAAGAAACAAATAAGTGGTTTAAGATTAAGTTGTAAAACATTAGTGTACCTGTAAGAAGTCCTGACAACAAAAGCAAAAGCTACCACGTCAAGATAACTACTTTCATCTCAGTACCTCCTACCTAGCTACAGCTTGGTAGGAAGCTGTAGCTAGTTTATCTAGTTTAGTTTAGCGGCAATACTAAACAAGCGAAGGCTGGCTAGCTGTCTACAAACCTAAGTTCTTGCTTTGACACAGAAAGAGAGAATACTTTAATTTCATTCTCATATTTTGCCATTTTGAAATTTACAATCAGTAGGCTAAATTTCAAGATTTAGACAGGCAGATCGAAACTATATGGTATATTAAACGTAAGGACAGGAAGTCCACTGACACTGTGATTCCCCAAATTTCAAGCAAAATAAAAATGTAAAAAGGTCATGACCCCAACTCTTGGTTCAACATACAAGCATTTTTACCAAGCCGGTTAAAAAAAACGGTACAATGACAACACAATAAGCATCAACAGCTATCATATTAGCCACCATGTTTGTCTTGTTCTTCATCTTTACAACATTTCTAATATCCGTAAGCTCTCTCATCGTCATTTTTGGTATTTTGTAACAGTACCGCCTGACCCCAAAGTTATGTTTTTGTGACCCCAAGTGGGGCCTTTGGAAGCTACTTCTCTAGCAGGTAGAAAAACGTCCACTGGGCTGGTACGAAACATCCAGGTGCCATGAGTTCTTACCCGAAAAACATTGGTACAAAACAAACAAATGCTCAACATTCAAAAGGGCAGGCACAAGCAATGTATTATTTAAAACTCTATTTTGACGTAGACATGGCCAAAAAAAGACATTAAGGTTGTGAAACTATTAATCCATTGTAATTTCTATGTAAAATAATCTTGCTGGTTATGGCACCAAAACTGATGCTAGTGCAAGAATGTGGTTTCCTTTAAGTTAAAGTCATTTTAAAGCTTTAAAAGTTGCGAAAATAAACTGATGCAGTTCAACTATCATTGAACATTACATTTAGAAACTTATGCTCAACTAAAATTCTAATAATTAATATTTAATAGCCTACAAAATTCTTTTTTATAGTGTAATCTTCCTTCTATTGCTGCCGTTGCACACACCCACACTAATTTGTTGATTTTAAGAGTTGACAAGCTCAAAGGGGCCAAGCTCATCAGCCCCCTGCCCCTGGCAACATGCCAGTGATTTAATGACTGCTGACTGACTCACACACACACACACACACACACACACACACACACACACACACACACACACACACACACACACACACACACACAACAAACCAGGAGTGTATGATAGCTGCTCTAATGACCTGAACAGAGGCATCGTTTAATGGAGGGACTTCTACCTGCTAGAATGTCCACAGGTACCTAAAGTCTCACGTCACTCTGCACATTTTCTGACTTCAGATCAAGGCGTCTGTGTGTCGGATAGTAAATGCCCCGGGCAACCTCCTTTTTTTTTTTTTTTTTTGTACGTGTCGACTACAGTCGCGAGCGACCAACCGCATGTTGCGCACTTCAAGTTTTATCTGGTAAACGTAACCCGCCATTTTTTATTTGCTCTGAGTAGTTTTGAGGCCTCGCGCCCATCTTCTGCGGCCTCCCTCGCGGCGCCCTGTGTGCACCGCGGGCGCATATGCATAGTGGCTCCGACTGCCCGGTCCCTGCAACCTTCAGGAGGAATGTCCCGCTCCTAATTAAAGACAATTAGGCCGCTCCCCGCACAATGCAAGGGGGTGGTAAATTCACTCCTCCTCTGTTGGTTTAAGAGGCGCTAAAAGTCGCTGTTTATTTACATAACAGCCCTATACAAACAATAGCACTTACTGGTTATTATTATGATTATGATTAGAGGGCTATAACACACCCAATTAATCGCATCTTGCGTCCGGATAGGTAAAGAGTAAAACAAGACATCGGTTCTGCTTAATGCAGGAACAGGGAATTATTCTTTATTTGAAATTATAATAATGCTGTGCAAGCAGGATTTCCTCCCCACGTTTTTGACGTCTGTCTTTAAGCTCTTAAAAACGCTTATTGGTTCTACAAAAAAAAAAAAAAGTTCGCTCCGTTTGAGCTTCTGGTGAGAGAGAGAGAGAGAGAGAGAGAGAGAGAGAGAGAGAGAGAGAAAGAGAGAGAGAGAGAGAGAACATAAAGTGGGCTGCTGATTGATGAGTCGTTTAGTTTTGTGGGGGTTGAGGAGAAATAGAGAAATTTAAAAGCAGGGAGAAGAGAGACGAGGATGCGGCGAGCCAATTGTGTCAGCGCGCTCCGTGATTGGCGCAGAGCGACGCTCCGCCCCGTCCTGGCTTGATATGGGAATTTACTGGCGCCAGCCGCATCAGTCTGCGCCACATCTCATTAATGAGCCCGAGCTCTGCACGGATCAAGAGGTTTAGCACATCCCGGCTGCGTTTTGTGCATGTGTGTGTGTGCGTGTGTGAAACAGAGAGAGAGTGTTTGCGTGCGTGTGTGTGTCCCGTCAGCTGATCGGAACCGCAACAGGTAGCTACTTACCGCAAACGGACATAACTTTTCCCTGCTTTTCTTTTTGCAGACACGGGCTGTGCTTTAAGACACACACACACACACACACACACACACACACACACACACACACACACACACACACACACACACACAGCTGTGCTCTTTACTTTACCACAGCCGCAAGGACCCGCTAAAGCTCCACTTCACGTTGTCATTCGATACGAGTCGATAAAACACGCAGGACGCTCCTTGTTTTCCGTTGGAAGGAGGGATGCGGAGGTGACAAGTTAACGCTTTGCTCTCATCACTTCGCAGGTCATCGCTGAAGGAGAAGGAGGGACGCGGCGCTATTTAAGGATTCTATTTCTAAAGCCGACAAAACAGCCCGGGAACTATACACCGCACAGAGGAGAGCGAGCTGACACGGGCTGATCAGGAGACGGAATCGGAGGGAGGAGGGAAAAAAAAAAAAAAAAAAAAAAAAAGAGCGAGAGAGAGAGAGAAAGAGCGAGCCGAGCCATGGAGGTCGCAGCGGCGGACCAGTCGCGGTGGATGGCGCACCATCACGCGGTGCTGAACGGCCAGCACCCGGATTCCCATCACCACAGTCTGAGCCACAACTACATGGAGCCGATGGCGCCTTTGCTGCCCCAGGACGAGGTCGACATGTTTCTGAACCACTTGGACTCCCAAGGGAACCCTTACTACACCAACTCCCGGGCCAGGGTCACGTACAGCCAGGCGCACGGTGAGGACAACCCGCGGGTTTACAGGATAGTACGGAACGTGAAGGAACCAGCGATACAAGTACAAAGGAATTATCACAAAATAAATTATATACGGTAGTCTGTGTATCACTCAAAATAATAATAATAATAATAATAATAATAATAATAATAATAATAATAATAATAATAATAATAATAATTTGATTTAAATGAATTCAGTTATAATAATAATTTAAAAAAATTGCTAAAATTGTGAAAAGCTCCTCCTTACAATTCTGGGCCAGTTCACTGACATAAAAGGGATTTCTAGCAAATGACAGCGAGAGGAAAGGGAAGTATGTCACTTAACCCCTCCGTGTTGGGGCAGGGGTTCTGCAGAGAGAGAGAGAAATGGAGAGAGAGAGAGAGAGAGAGAGAGAGAGGCACTTCCCGGATATAAAATAAAAACCGCAAATTTACTAATAACAATCTTTAGTCCGAGAGCTGCAGCAGGGAGGAAAAGATAGCCAGGCTGAACTGTCCAGACCTGGAGCTGCTTTTATCTACGATCAGCGGGACTTTATTGTTTTAACAACAATGGGCCTGTTGTCGTTCTAGTGAAACTAGGCCTAAATAATTAGATAGTAATTAGATCTACAATTTAAACCCGGCCTGAGCGTTTTATTTACGTCTGGAGCTAAATGTCGGATTTGAGTCACTTTGAGGCTTTAGCTGGTGAGATCTTTTACTTGAACTTTTTAGAACTTGTGTCAGGATTGATCTGCTCTTAAAGTTGTGGAATAAAATGTGGCATATATGCTGATTGTATTAAAAAGAAGTCAATAATAATTTTGCAAAATATATATATATATTTATATATCTATATATATGTATATTATCTGTATTTTCAGCTCGCCTCACTGGGAACCAGGTTTGCCGGCCACACCTCATCCACAGCCCCGGCATCCCCTGGCTGGACCCCGGGAAAGCCGCCCTGTCCGCCGCGCACCACCACAACGCATGGGCGGTCAGCCACTTTAGCAAACCCGGCCTCCACCCCGCCAGCTCCGGATACCCGTGCAGCAGCAGCGCCGGCACGGCCTCCGTGTCCTCGCTCACCCCCGCGTCCCACTCCAGCCCGCACCTCTACAGTTTCCCCCCGACCCCTCCGAAAGACGTCTCCCCGGACCCGGGCCCCACCTCCCCGACCTCCACCAGGATGGACGAGAAGGACTCGATCAAGTACCAGGTGCCGCTGACGGACGGCATGAAGATGGAGAGCTGCAGCCCGCTCCGCGGCGGCCTGGCCTCCATGAACGGCCAGGCCGCGGCCACGCATCACCCCATCCCGACCTACCCGGCCTACTCGCTCCCCACGCCCCACGAATACAGCGGCAGCCTCTTCCACCCGGGCAGCCTGCTCGGCGGGTCTTCCTCCAGTTTTACGCCCAAATGCAAAAGCAAAGCCAGGTCGAGCTCAGGTGAGTCTCTGATGTTTTCCTTCCTCCGCATTATTAACAGATTATTACGCCGATTAAAACGATTTATATTCATATTCACCCGATCCAGCCATTTTGCAGAGCGCGTACATGTTTTATCTGGCACGGTAATAGTGTTAGAGTTGTTGTTGTTAAACATGCGGATATAATTGTGTATGCATTGCCTTGAGGGTATTTGCATATTTTGTCTGAGCTCAGATTTGGACCTAAAATCCCTCCCTGTGCAGTTTTTACATTTGGGTGCCGCTCTGTCAAAAAAAAAAAAAAAAAAAAAAATCTCTCATTTCTAAGCAACATTTCCTCTCTCACACCTCTTATCTTTGTTCCGTCTCACTCTTTGCAACTTAACTTTAACGGGGGGTGGAGTGGGAGGTTGGGAGTGTGTGTGTGTGTGTGTGTGTGTGTGTGTGTGTGTGTGTGTGTGTGTGTGTGTGTGTGTGTGTGTGTGTGTGTGAGGGTGAGTGTGTAGGGGGGGGGTTCAGTTCAAGAAGCAATCCACTTCAGGATGAAAGCTTTCAATCCAATCACGGCGATTTAAGATAAAAAAAAAAAAAAAAAGGAAGTTGGATGCGCTTTAATTGTTCAACTTATCGATTATTCACGAATATCTCCGATTCCTCTGCGTGTTTTCAGTGGAACATATTATTGTGCAATTATTAGACGAAACTGACAGAACTTTGCAGCGACTCATCCGGTTCTTTGAGTTGCCTCCGTCACCACAAACCGCCTAATTGCTTCTTCTTCTTCTTTTTCTTCTTCTTCTCTTTCGTGCCACAGACTATTTTCTTTTCCTTTTTGCCTTTTAAACGTGGCCTTTTTACTGCGCTTCGAAAAATAAAGCAGTCACGACGCCCTGGCTCCTGCCATATCCTGTATACCTCCAAGTGAACAAATCACGACCTCCACCCCCCGCCCCCCGCCCACCGCTCTCCACAGTCCTAACAAAGCCCAGGCGACAGAGTCCTGCTGTTTGTGTTTTTAAGCATGGCCTTGGCCCAAAACGTCCACAGTGGTGGACCCGCTTCTCTGTGAAGATGAGAATGCGTTTTGCAGAGCATCGAGTAATCATCATCGGCGCTGTTTTTTTTCCCCATTTTTTTTCATTCATGCTTCTTGCACTTAAAAGTCTCACGATGTTAATATATATATATATTTTTTTTACTTACATGTTTTTGCGACGTTTATGGGAATTGCACGACTCTGTGTGCTCTCCACTATTGGGAAACCGAGTGAAAATAGTGATAGAAGAAAGAAAGAAAACAACAACTCCTGTAATGAGTCAGTAATTTCCCCACATTGTTTCATTTGTTTTCCATTGAATTAACAGACAAAGAATGCATGAGCAGTTTGTTAACTACTAATGCACCAGTCAGCTAGAAGTCAGATATGACTGCAATCATTTGTAGGTCATATTCTGGCAGATCTTAGATTTTTTATTTATTTTTTTTGCCCATAGTTACATGCATCAAAAAAAGAGATGCACTGTGGGACAGCTTTTCATATTCCTTTGAGTTTTGACAATCTGATTCCAGCTTTGACCTATTCCACTATTTTTATTCTAAGGATTAATGAATGTAACACAGAAAATGTGCTGTAGGTTCCTTGATAAATGGCATAATTAAATTCTAAATAAATAAATAAATAAATAAATAAATAAATAAATAAATAAATAAATAAATAAATAAATAAAGTTCACCGTGGTAATTTTCCGTCTCTGGCTAGATCATTTCTGCAGTTGGAAAGACCTTTTTAGTTTTGTGATAATCAGTTGTCCAGAAATTGGCCATCTTTCTCTTGATTGTCTCTGATAGACGTTTGGCTGGTTAAGTAAAGAAAATTTAGATTTTTTAAAAAAACCTATTCATTAAATGTATTTAAAATCACAATTTTTAGTCCATAAACGCCTAAACCTTTAACATTCACTTTGCACTGTTTAATGAGCTAGAGATCGGGACTGGATGATTCTTTTCTTCATCTGTTTTTAATAAGTGATCAAAATGTCAAATATTGTTAGTTTTTTTGCTATTTGTTTAGTGCATCAAACATAAAGACGGCCAGCATTTTCTGTATATAAACTCCTCAATTAAAAATGTGCATTTAAATTTTTTTTCCAGCTTTATAAAAATCAGATAAAGACCAGAGACGTGAGTTTTGACACATAAACAGACACAATCTTGCAGTATCCTGTTTTCTCTATCAAAAAAAACTCCAGACCAGGTTTTATCTTTTATTTTTTATTGGAAAAAATAAAAATAAAACATCGAACCATCAGAACCGGCAAGTCAGATTTCAAAGAAAATTGGCAATAGGCATCAGCGAGGAGAAGCTCGATCGGTGCATCTCTACTGTTGACAAATTGTTCCGGATGCAGTTGTGCAATTATCAGCACTGTCATCTCTCTGAACTACACCTGGGAAAATGCTGGCCGCCCGATAATCGGAGTGAATATGAGCTGCTGTGGCAGGAGAAATGCTATAATGTGACATTTAAAACAAGCCGGCCAGTCTGTGCCCGAGTCAGTAACACAAACATATCTGCTGTACGGCATTCAAAAAAACAAACAAACAAAAAACAAAAAGGCCTCTTATCTGTCAAACTCTCTGCCTGGTGCCCGTAATGTTGATTGACTGTTGTACAAAATGCCACAATGACATTTCAGCTGTCAGCACGAACACCTTGCAGTCCTGCGGCTTCCTGTCGAACTGACCTCAAACCAAGAGCTCTGGCCCCATCTGACTTTCTTGTCCTCGATGCTTCTTCACCCTTCCCATTTTGTTTTCTTATTTCGACACAATGCGTTGCATAAAACAGAACATCGAAGTCACGGTTGATGAATATTTGCAGCTTTAATGAGGGCCTCTTCGGTCTGGTCGCTGGACTTGTGAAACACTGAAGAGGAAGGAGAAGGGAGGCCTAAGAAAGATGCATTTCAAAAGGAGAGCCTAGCTTTGTACTCAGGTCAGATTCCATTGTAGAGCAAAGGGTGGGACTTTGGGTGTCGCTGGCTTTATAACAGGAATAACGAGATGGTGCTCTGGGGAAAAATAGGGGTTCTTGAAGCGAATTGTCTGTTTAGCAATAGGCTGTTTGAAGTCAAACCTGTAAGGGAGAGATGAGGGCATGGACGGAAGATTAAAAAAGCTGATTTTTTTTCTCTCTCTCTTCTTTTTTTACCCACAAAGAATGAGCATTTGTGGTTTGAAACCAGCTCAAAGTCATTATTAGCAGCCAAGTGACATGCAAGCCTTTCGTCAAGCCCTGTCTGCCCCATTTAATACCTCCAACTCGCACTAATGCTTCCTCTCATGGGTGCCCACTGAGTTGATAAATAATGTAGTCCTAATTTGATGGTGTGTCTCATTCTTCTTGTTGGACACCTCTGGACATGCTCTCGCCGCCTCTGGATCGGTTTACATGGATCCGTTTGTGTGTGACAACCGCTCACTCTTTGCTACACCTGCACGCCGATGCGGACATTGTCCCCGACGCTAGTCGGATTTTCTCTTCATGTTACAGTGCCATCTGGGGTCACCCGGCGCGGGGCGGTTGCCCGACAGCGCCGGACAGCTGCCACATGTCCCGCCTCTGACAGAAGGTGAACTTTTTAATTATATAAATTTTTTCTCCCTTGTCTTCCTCTTGAACTATATGCAGAGGGTCGAGAGTGCGTGAACTGCGGAGCCACGTCCACCCCTCTGTGGCGGCGGGACGGCACCGGCCACTACCTGTGCAACGCCTGCGGACTGTACCACAAGATGAACGGCCAGAACCGACCCCTCATCAAGCCCAAGCGGAGACTGGTGAGTCTCTCGACTCTTGCTATACGCCCCAAAGCTGTGCTCCGAGAGCCGGCTACCCCAATATGAGCACAAAGCAGATGCCGGCAGCACAATTCCAGGAAAGTTATATTTTCTCTATGATCTTCCTGGAATTGTTTGTCCCTCTCGCCCCCCGACGATCCGCCTTCTCAGCCTGTTACAATACTGCTACTATTGCCATTGTTCCTGCTATCGTTATTGCTGGTACTTCTGATACTGTTACTGATACTGATGCCCAGGCTGCTTCAGTTAACACCATGATGGAGTCAATGGAGGGCTGGGAGGAGGATGCTGACACATCTATCTATCTATCTATCTATCTATCTGTCTGTCTGTCTGTCTGTCTGTCTGTCTGTCTGTCTGTCTGTCTGTCTGTCTGTCTGTCTGTCTGTACTTGTAAATAAGCAGTTTCAAATTCATGTACTCAAACCATTGCGTATGATTATTAAAAAATGTTTTTATGTATTTGAATGTCTTTATGAATTATGGCACTAAATAGTCGTGAAAATGCTCAAAGCTCATGTGTATTTTAATTTGTTTGCGTTTTACGGTGCGTAATATTTGTGTCACACTGTTTCACTATTTGTTTTGGTTCTGATTCTCGTTTGGGTCAACAGACTCTATTAAAATGTGACAGATTTGAAACTCTGACCAAACTAAAATAACTCTAACCAGCTTCCTGGTGGTGGGCATCGTTATTTACGACAGTATTTAGTGGTCTTACAGTAGACAGTGAGGAGATAAAAAAAAATAAATAAATAATTGGGTACAAAACGTCTTCTTGTTGGGTATGAATAGAATGTTCTGATGGAGAACCGGACCATTTCCTAATGAACACATGTCTGTCACCCCTTATTTTATGACTTACTTGCTGTGGTTGGGTCAAATTAATAAATGACCCGAACCACTAGCATCACTACTACAAATAACATCAGCAGGTCAATGTTGTTGCTTCAGATTATTTCAAAGTCTACAGTCCTGATCAAAATGTCCTCATAAACATTAGCTGGTAATTAGTCTCTCCATTAGACGATCTCTGAAGATCCTTCTGATTGGCTCTTTTTCTATTTATTTATCCCCCCTTCGCCTCCATCACATCCACGCAGTTCCTTCTCCATTAGCCCGCATTTTCCACTGCCCATGTGGCCGTGCAGCGTTTTGCATTTTCAGCTCAAGTGTTTTTCAGAGTTGTGTTCAAAGGGGCATCCAGTTGTTTCCTATCCGGATATCTGGCCGGGCCAGATAAGGAAGTCAGGCTCCCGGCTGTTTCCGCCTTCACCCGGCGCGCAGCATTCTCTGCGGCCGCGGCTGACATATACTGTAAAAGAGATTATCACAACACTGAAGGAGCCGCTTATGTGTGAAGAGACGGGCCGAGAGAGAGGGCGGCCATTGGAAAATACATGGATTTATGGTCCTCCTCCTGTTTGTCATTCTGTGCGGACAGAGGTAAAATGTTAATGCGCGGTTGATTTTTTTATTTTTCCTATATTTGTTTATAGAAAAAAACAACAGAAAGGCGTATTTTGTGGATTTTTAAAAAAAAAATTTAAAGAGCGAGCATAGATGTTAGTAAACCGCCAACTCACCTGAAATTGATTTAAAAGGGAAAAACCTGAATGCTGCGTGCATTAAGAGAGAGAGAGAGAGAGAGAGAGAGAGAGAGAGAGAGAGAGAGAGAGAGAGAGAACCGGAGGGGTTCGTGCGTGTTCGCTTAATGTTTCTCATTATGCGTGGAGAATTGATCCGCTATGGATGCGGGAGCGCGTTGTCGGTGAGGACACCGGCTCCGCTCACACAACCTGCAGCGCAGCTTTTCCTGGATCAGGGCGCGCGCACCTCCATTACAAACTGGTAATAACCGGTTACGTAATGCAACGCACAAATGACCTGCAGCTACACACTGAAAA
>CAEFZX010024100.1:0-44452 GCA_903066825.1 Alfaro cultratus | reverse complement strand
AGGAGGAGGTAATTAAGCAATTTCATTCCAGCGTTTTGTACCTGTGGCACATCTAAAAACTTCAGGACTGCGGCCCTCGAGGACTGGAGTTTGAGACCCCTGCTCTAGGGTCACAGCCTGTAGAATGGTAAATATCCTGTGCTTGTCTAGGCCTTTTTCTAGACTGTCAGAGCACCAAGGCAAAGTGGATGAAGTATTTTGCCCAAGGACACAAAGCTTGGGACGGTTACAGGACAAAACTGTTGTTGTCTCTCCCGACTGCACCCATTTCTCTGTAGTTCTTATTGTAGTTCTGCTATCAGTGTTCGTGTTCCCAGATCTGCCCAAATACTTCCTCCTCAGACCCTCCCTGACGTCACCCATCTCCTCCTTGACTCATTCCAGTAATCAAGCTTCCCCGCATGAATACTACATGCTTTTCTCATTCAGTGTCGGATCATTCTGTTATTCCCACCGGCATGTTTCCCCTGTGTTGCTCTCGTGGTGCTTTGGATCTCTGTGGACTTTTGTTTTTTGTGTCTTTTTGCCTCCTGTCTTCACTATTGGGTCCAGATCTTTACCGTTTTATGACAAAGCGATATCCGGGTGGTCATGGGTTTATCTGTGATCCTCTGGATGAGTCATAATGTTGCTCTTGAAGTCATTTTTGGTAGGATGGCCTGGGAAGGTTCACTACTTTTCCATGGTTTTCCATTTGTTATCGAGTCCTAAAACTTTAGAAAAGGCTTCGCAACCCATTCCGGATTGACGGATGACAATGACCTTATTTCTCGTCTGCTGTTGAAGTTCTTTTGATCGGGGCATGATGTGACATTCAGATATCTTGTGACCTATTTCCTGTTGTCAGACGGGTTCTGTTCAGCTAATTTCTTGATTCTCTGGCAGGAATCAGGTCAGAGTGTGGCAAACTGAAACAATGAAAACAAATGGGACAATTTATTTATTTATTTTTTACGAAGACCCAAGGTTGGTTCGGAAAGCTTCTTTTCTCTCCTTTAAAATGAAATGATCATTTAAGGACTCCTTTCTCAGGTTGTCTTTGTCTGATGATCAAATATAGACATATAGATGATTGGAAACAGATGTAACTAAGACCAAAATCTTGAAAAAAAAACAAAAAAACAGCACTGTCTCTCTGTGTGTGTGTGCGATTGAGACACATAGCCTGCAAGCAAGTGACTGTAATCTTTGGTATCACCTCTGTGAGCTTGAGAAATACTTAGTGTCTTTTCCAATCTTTCCAGTTGTAATACCCATGTGAAAAGAAATAGTAAACCTCCCTGCGCTCACCGTGATGGACGTTCCACAGTAACCTCTCAGAACCGGCCCACCGAACCTTCTTTTCTCTTTCACATTTCTTTTTCCGTGTTGCTCTGATGCTTTTCAAGGCGCTCAGCAATAAGTGAAATGTGTGCCTGCTGGAGATCCCGCTAAGAGTTAAGCAGCCTAAGACGTATCATGTTATTACGCTCGGACGCCAGAATTATATCTCCTTGCGGAATGGCAGTGCGACTGCTTGTCCAACTGATGCACTGAAAGATAATCAGTCAAATCCATATCCAGAGGGAAGGAAGCCAAAGCCAAAGCTCCCTTCGTCTGGGTCAAAACTAATATCTTTATTTTTTTGGAAAAAGGGACCGAATTCAAGAAAATGTGTCAGCGTTGCATTCCAATAAAAATGCCACTTTTGTTTACTTTGTCACTAAATCGGGTCTTCTGAGATTTCTCGGCTCGAAAAGAAAAAGAACTCTTCTTTTCTTTTTTTTTTATTACAGCCCGGATCTTTAAATTCCTGCCTAATCGCTGCAACCATGACCCCCAAGGAAAAAATAAATAAATTCAAAAAAAGGAGCGAAGCTTCTCGAGTGTTGGCATGAGCCGAGTGCCGTCATCCGCTAACGCTCTGGTGACAGCGCAGGAATTGAAAGGCCTAATCTTATCTCCTTTTGCCTTGCGGCTTGAGGAAAATCAATGGCTGACCTCGGGAAGGCATTAAGACGTACGGTAAATGGGATCGTTTGCCGCTGAAAACGCGCCCCTCGCTCTCCTGTTACTCAATCCCTCTGTCCGACGGCAGGCGGTCAACTAAACCCCCCCCCGTCTGAGGACACGGAGTGGACACGGGAGGCGAGGCAGCGGCGACAACGACATCCACGCCGTTTTGGAAGAGAGATTCCTCAGGACTCACGGTAGGTAGGGCCGGAGTCTTTTTTGGCTCCTTGTCTTTTTCACAAACAGGCCAAAGTGGAGGCCATTATTTGTGAGGGAAGGAGAAAACTACTGGCGCCAGCGAGATTTGATTTCAGCAGCAGGAATTGGATTAGCAGCCATTAAGGGCCTCCTCACACATACATTTATAATGCTGTGAAGGGGGAAAGATCTGCAGCCAGCCAGTACTCTCCTCAGTCACCCACTGACAACCCCTTCTGTCTGGGAAAAGGTTACGGACGCTGACACTGCCCTGTATTACTGTTCAACTTAGTTTTGCAGCTGATTTATAGGTGGGACTGAATGATATGACCTTAACTGACCCATAGTTCATTAAGGCGTAGGCCAGACGGGGAACCCAAAGCTTATAATGGGGCTTTGTGCTGTAACTCTGCGTGCGGTGGAAAGGCTCTAGAGGGGCTATATGACATTTGTTATGGCGGAAAACTCGACACGTTAAAACGCAAAGAAATGTTCGGCGAACGCCGGTGCAAAGGGGGGAAAAACGCCTGGTACTGGATGGAAACTAAAGGGGCAGATGTGCAGACGAGAAGGAACAACAATTACAATAAGCTCATCTTGCTAGCCGGCTGACAGGAGGTTCTCTGCACAGCGTCACTTAGCACTAACAGGGTTACTCTGGATGACACATTTTCGCTCAAATGTTTTCAGTCTGTCCTCCGGTTTTCTCCCCGTGCTTCTGCTTACTATCACTGTGCCAGTGGGTGCGAATGATTTAAAGCTTACGCATTCCAAGTTTCAAAAACCTGCTGTTGAGCGAGAGGACTGGTCGTTATTTTCTCATCTGTGACTGGTTCTGGACTTGCCAGGAGATTTAAGAACACAGGTTAGCTCACTCTTCGGCTCCTTGACACCTCGTTGCAGTGACTGTGAGTAAAAGTGAAAGCCCAACTCAGAGATTGATGCCTCGAAGAGGAGGAATCCTTTCAAAAAACGTGTGACTGACACAGTGATTAATGTTCCGATGGCGAGTGGCGAAAAGGCCATTTTTCTCCCTCTGGAAGTGGTTTTTTAGCAGCAAGACGCATCCAGAGACTGTCTAGAAAGGGTATGGTAGAGCTGATGCCCCAGAGTGGTGATGTTCTTTTCCATTAGACCACATCGGGTTTAGAGTCACACACACCGCAATTTTCACAATACATCGAGTGTTCAAACGTTGCCTCGCGTTGCTTAGGTTACGAGAAGTCGTCAGGCTCTCTTAGGGTTTGAACTTCTGTCAAACGTTCAAACCTTTTGACAGAAGGTCACACAAACTTCCAAGCTGGGCTTTAGAATTTGAAAATAATTTTGCCAAAAAAAAAAAAACATATTTCTGATGAGCATGCAGAAAAAAATTTGCTCATTTGCAAAATGAAAAATATTAGAAATTTTTTACTTAAAAATTCTACTCCTTAAAAATATTGCTTTGCTTGTCTTCTTTTGGGAGTTAAAGACCTTTTGTTGCTTATACTCCTTATCTATTGCTTCCTGTTGTTTATTTTATCTGCACAGTATTTTCATTTTAGAATCTTTATCTATGACCATTTTTCTTTTGATTCTGCCAGGCAGGCAGAATCGCAGCATTCCTGACCAGATTGTGTCTCACACCTCAAAACTGACGCCAGTGACAGTCATTGGTAAATGTCAAGTCTCGTCTGATGGAGCTGGGGTCAAATAAGAGTTCTTCAATGCCAATTCTCGACTGAAAGTTTTAAGCTTTTTAGACGGTAAGACACCATGTCATGTTTTAAACATTTATTTTAAGCTGCGTTTTAAAAAGAACACATTGAAATAAGCAAGGTGTTTCCTTTCACTGAACAAAAATCACAGCGCGTTTGAACAGCAACAATGCCATCATCTGCAAAGCTGCCTCACTTTTTTAGTGTGTGCGTGACGACATATTATCAAGAGTAGCAGATGTTTAAAGGTGGTAAACGTAACAATTATTTTAAAATTTTATCTAGCAATTAAATCGATTGAAAGGATTGTATGGGACTGAAATGAAAAATGAGAATGACATGCGGAGTGACTTTGGCTAATCTAAATGCTTTCTAGTCTTCTTTGAGCTGTACACCAAATAAGACGCCCAAGTCCAAATAAGTCTTAAAAGCAGATGTCTGAGCTGAAGACAGCCGGACACAGCAACAGGGGGCGAGATGTCCTCATCCGTAGCGGTAAAGCAGTTCGGTCATTATTCCAAATCGTTTGGTGGGGGCACCAGACACCGAAAAGGAGAAGCTGGGTCTGCAGAGTTAGATCATATGACGTAATACGGTTTCTGGTCTGTGACTTCCTGCCAACTGCTACAATTTTCCCACTTCCACTCGCAGCTGCCAAAATAGAAAGACTTATAGTTTGGCTTTTAAGTAGAAATCTGAGTAAACATCGGCGCCCCCTGCAGCAAGAAGAGGTCGTCTGAATGGAGGCCTGATGTTTGTGCGAGTCACTTTGCAGAAAAGAAAGAAAGAAAACGTGGGAAACAATTTAGTCAGTAATATACAACAGTTTTGAATCCTTATTGATCCCTCGTCAACAAATGGAGCCTTGCAGTGTGCTGTGGATTCGCGTGGCACCGGAGTTTCATGAGTGCACCGTCAGCAGCCAGGCTCTGCACAACAATCACACACACGCGGCCGGCGCAGAGAGATGCGCTCCGAAACCACAAGACTCTAAAAGAGATGTGAGCAGTCCCCTCCGCGGTCTGCTATCTCCCAACTACTCTTCGACACATCTGGGCCTGAGCACGCGGGGGCCCTCTTGCCCCCCACGGGCGGCTCGGGCAAATGAGGGATAATTAGCTTCAGTTGACTTTAATGAATGGCTTAATGTTGTGTTTGGTTTCTGATGAGAAAAATATAAAGCCGGGCACTTATCAAAGGGAGAACCCGCGCCGACGTTCCTGAGGGCGTGCTGCTGGCGTGGGTCTGTTTGTTATTGTACTTGTTGTGTGTTAAAGGGGGGGAAGGGGGGGGAGGGGCGCTGCAGGGAGCGGCTTGACATGCGACCACAGAGCCAGAGATCAGGAAACCTGCTGGGATATACAGTAGCAAATTTATCATTCAAGCCCGTAAGTTACTTCAGATGTGGGCTCTGTTTGTTTTCCCTCAAAGACAATAACAACCGTGGCACTCAACTTTAATTTCCACGTCTTCGGCAGTGAGACGAGATCTCCGTAAAGCCTTTGATCCGTCTTATAATTCCCACATGCTGAGATATAAAGCAGGAAATGTCTCGCAGAGTTATGATAGTCATCCGTCTTAGCCACCGATAAGTGTATTGTGCTCAGCTGATGAAATGTATAATTTTTCAGCAGACACGAGACCCGGCGCAGATGTACTTGCTCTACTTAATCTTTGGTAAAAAGCTACGCTTAAGGCTATGATATAACTGTCATTACATTTGCACCACTTTACAATGACACACCACCAACTGGCCGCCGCCGCCGTTCTGCCAAAAGAGTGAAAGCCAGTAAAAATCTACTTGGAAGTTTAGTTCGGCGCACATTGACTTTTTACGGCAAACCAGGCTCGGCGTCCACAGTCGAAGCGGAATAAACCGCAAACATTCGCTCAACGAGACTTCACCAATGTTCCCGTGTAAACCGGCACCTCACCAGGATTACCTGTGCAATTTTAAAAGTAGCCCCGTGCCCGCAGTGGATCAAGGCAGGAAATGCAAATCCTGCAATGGAAGTGAATTCCTCCCCCGTGGCATTTAGCAAATATGCGGAACATTCATTATTTGTTTGAGTGGGGGGTAAGGAGCTGAAACACCGGGATCTATTGGGTATAATGTTAGTCTGGACTTTGAGTAACAGGGGGTCACCCTCATGGATGATTATGGCATAGGGATTTACCTGGCTCACCCACCTCCCATGTGCATGTAAGCCTTGACCAAAAGTCCCCCCACTCACCCCCCGGCCTCCTGCACGATACTGACTGAGCCCTCATTTTAAGGAGGAATAAAACAGTAGTTAACAGCTGTGAAAAGACACGCAGGGTACTGGCTTGCATGCATGCACCCACATGAGGCATTGCTTTTCTTTGCCATTTTCTTTCCCTATAACAAAATTTGTCATAAAAAAGGGGCACAAAGGGGACTGTCTCTTTAAGCTGCCACAGCCCTTCTCAAGTCAACCCCTCGAGCTGTCAACATCTCGGAACGATGTTTGCATGCACAATTAAAGCCAGCCCTCCATAAACAGGGGTTGCAGCCGCTCCTTTGCTTAGTCAAAGAGCTTTTTTGAAATGGAGTAAAGAGCCAGTAAACTGTGATTACATGCTTGCGTTAGTTGGGGTGTTGCTGCTGAGTTAATAACTCAATGCAGCGTTGCTAACTTTCAAGAGCTCGCTGAGGAGGAGGAGGGATTGTCGCAAAGTCAATAATTCAATGTGGTCCTTAGGTAGACATCTATGTACTATTGCCATTATCACCTGACTTTAATTGTACTCCACAACAGTGGGATTGGCATTGGGTTGTATGCACTTGAATTGTAATGTGATTATGATTGCATTGTGCTGAAATGAACTGGGCTAATATTAATGGAAGTTAGACCTCTAGTTGTTATCTTGGATAGGGTTGCAGTTGCCTTGTAGCAAGAAAGTCCTGGTTTCTCTGTCTGGGGACTTAGCATGTAAATCCTGTCTGTGTTTAGGTTCTGTTTGATTTTTTTTTCTGTGACGGATTGGTGACCTGTCCCGGTTGTACCTTGTTTCTCACCAAAGGAGAGAAGAGAGAGAAGGAGCCCACGGTTTATGCTGTTGGCAAAGATGATACATGGCAATAGCTCAAACAATGAATAATGACCCGGTCTGCTGGTTTAGACAAGCGACTAAGACAAGTCTTTCTTCACAGACCGCCATTATGAACAAAACAACAAACTAATCAGACTTCACTGAAACTCTTCTAAAGGAGAAAAGTAAGAATTGGCAAGCTAATAAAAAAGTCCTTAAAAATAATGAACAAGTTTGTTCGCTTGAGATGATGTTAGCTTTTACAGACTAGTTAGTGCAACGTTCACATACACTAAATGATCAAGTCAGTATAGATTGGCTCTTTTTATAATAGTAACATGAGTATGAATTTTAGTATCAGGGTTGTTTTTTTTATCAATAGTCATATTTGACATTACAAGGTCATTTTCTTTCAAGATTTAAACAACAAATACAAACCACTCACTTCAATCCAAAATGTCACTTTAGGTTTTGGGTCATTCTTGGCTACTATTGAATAACCTTAGAATTAGATATTTATTAAAGCCTAATCCAATATCATACCCAAACACCCAAGATATTTTGTTTAATCGACATGGCTCATTTGACCCTGGACTGAGTTGGCAACATAACCCAAACTGAGTCAACTTTAACACAACACATTTTAGACTGTGAGGGGAAAAAAGCATTGTTACATAATAACCAGAAATCAGTGATATCTACTCCAAGGGGTGTTTGTCTCTGCAGTTTTGTTGAAATACGTGCCATAAAATGCATCTATTCCATAACGCCACAGAATAGGCTAGAGTTGCATAAATCACGTCTCATACTTTCCTGCAGGAATCTAATCCTCTGTCAAACTGAGAAATAAATCTTGCCAATCACATTGTCTCACTTATGCAAGCATTGAGGTTCATAACCTTTTTGACAATGTAGTGGCAAAGACTTTTTTTTTTGCTTGGAAGAAGTATTTGTAGAAAAGTGTAACTTCTAGGGGAAAAGGACAAGAGGTTTACCAAAGAAGGTAACACAGCTTCGACTAGCTAGAGATTAGCAGATGCTAATTGCTGATGTGACGTTGCAACAGTGTTTCTGTGAATCCTAGAAAGCCATGAGCGCCGTAAGCAGTGATCCGAAAAGAAACACATGATTAGCAGTGTGCTAATAGCATCAAGTGGGGCCATGCCAACTTGTTTCAGAGAGGCTTAGTGTGAGAATCACTACGGCTGCTTTGCTATGCTCTTTCTGGAATGTATTAACGTGTGTGTCTCTGTGTGTGTGTGCGCGCACTCATAAACTACAGGCTCGGCTCATGATGCGTGCCCTCTGGTCGACCTTGCCTCTGTGCAATTTTAAGTGAGTGGTCTAAATGGTAGCCTGTGATGTGAAACCACTGAGTAGAATTCCTAAACATTGTTGCAAATGCTGTCTGCTGAAACAGTTGTAAATGTTAAAGGCGAATGTTGCCCGAGCAGGCCTTTACAAATGCCAGCTGGCTATACAATCTCAATAAACTCTGTCTGATCAGTGATGAGGTGGTCCTTTTCCACATTCGGTACAATGGTGTGTACTGGGGATCAAAAATACTATCGCGTTTCAAATATCTGTCTTCAACTCTACCCTCTCATCCAAACATGCTTACTTCTTCTCGTTCACAAAAGACTGAGACGCCGAATGCCAAACCCAAAGCTTCATCACCGCAGTTCAAAAACCAACGGAAGAAATTGCAGCGGCTGTGTCCAAGTTTCAAATTTGGTATATGCGTACGAACTGTGCAAGAGGGTTTGACAGTCGTAACAATGCTAAATAGAGTGATATGGAAATATCAAGACATAAAAATGAGACCATATGTGGCCTGAAAAGACAGATGCTTACAACTATGTTCTACATTAGTGTTTTCCACAGAGAGGACACGCACACTGTCTCTTTTTTTCTGTATTTTTTTTCCCACCAGGCCTGAATCCCCATTGTCTTAGTGAGAAGGAAATTGTCAAGCACGAGTCACTTTATGTCTCATCTCTGCACAAGTACTTTCATGCCCCGTCCTTCCCTCTACAGGGAAATTCAGAAGGAAATCCCTCCTGGTCATCGGGGGCACAACTGTCCCGAAACAAGACCAGCTCTTAACAAGTGGGAAGCCAGGCTAAGTCTGATAGGCTTAGACACAAAAACAGAGACAGGGGCCATCAGGATCACTCTACAATCCCCGTGCAATGGCGAGTGATGAAGGAATCAAGACGGCCCGGCTGTTTTTTGTTTTCTTTGATTCCTCGGCTAACTCTCAAACGTGGGTTTTGTTTAGTCTCCTGTGATGACTAAGCGGACTGCGCATATCTTTTGATAAAAATAGTATCTTAGTTGACATTGGAAGAAGGAGGGGGGATGGGGAGAGAGCGACGTTTTTGATGTTCGTAGAGATCCTGTTGCACAGGCACAGAGGTACAAGCCAGTGCAGGAAGGGCTTGATCCTCTTTAAGGCCTGCACTGCATCAAACACTTGTCAAACACCAGGCGGACAGACAGCTGAGTGGCTCTGACAGATATGATCACAGTTAGGGGCAGCTAAGAGTCACAGCCTGTTCAAGACACGAGTCACACTCTTTGTCAATCATACGCCTTCAATTGACGGGAACGCAAACAGTAGGCCTTGACGCATGTGGCAGGCATTTTCTTGTTGTGATTAGCTGTGTACGATTATGCCGCAATTTCCACGGTCATTTGAGGGTCTCACCTCTCCGAAGAGAGGTTTGTAGCATGTCACTAGAATGTAGCAGACAGAAATCAACTCAAAGGGATATTTAACCTCCCCTCCTGCTAATCCGGAAGAGTGCTCTCGTAGCTTGTCGGGATCACGCTCTTGAACCCTGTCACTCAGCAGGATAGCGCATTTATGTTTTGAAAGGATTTGATATGGTACCTGGAACGGCATGAGTGTCATGACATTGACCGGTTAATCATATCCTGAAGTTTTCCTTGGAGAGATATCTCATTCAAAGAATGCGGTACTTTACAAGAGTATGTATGTCAAATCTTTTCCATGTTTTGGGATGCTGCAACAATCTTAAAGATAATTTTTAGGACAGTTTTTTTTGTGATACCACACAAAATAAGTGTGATGGGCAAGAAAAATGATAGATGGGTTTCAAGAAGATTTAAAAAAAAAATTAAATCTTAAAAATATTGGAAGATTCAAGTCTGGACTGGATTATTCTGAACACATGCAGTGTTCTAATGTTGTTTTCCTGCTGGAAAGTTAAGCTCCACCAAGGTCTCCAATCAACAGGTTTTCCTCAAGGCTAGCATGTAATTAGCTCCATCCATCTTCCCATCAACTCTGACCATCTATCACTGTCAAAAAAAATAAAATAAAATCCCCCACCATGATGCTGTCATCACTGTGTCTGGCCAATGAGACGATGAGATTAGTTTTCCACCACCTACATTATGTTCTAATTGTCCAAAAAAAGTTTTATAAAATACTGGGATTGCGCTCAATTCTCATCTCTCTTCAGTGCTGCGTCTGGGCTTTCTCCCATTGAGCTGGATTTCTCTTGTACCTTTTCAACCGGGCCTATCAGCGAACAGAAGTAGGAGTTGTGAACAATGGCGTTGATTTTCTGCCCTGTTTTATAATTGTAGTTCGGCTATGGTGGCAGACAAAGCGAATAAAGATGTTCAGTGCTTTTTGGCCACGCTTCCAAATATTGAATTAACATTAATAAAGCACTGAGCCATTTCGTTCGACTCAGCATTTTTCTCTTCGCAGTAGAGGATGGTTGTTTACAGCGCAGGCGATTTACGGTAAGCTTCATGGCGCCGAACATGGCGCATTGCATACGTCATGGCCACATGCTAGCAATTTGAAACTCCACACCCCCAGCAAGCAATCGTTTCTCAATACCTGATCTTCTGTACAAAACAGAGCGATAAACAAAGGCTGTTATTTTAAGTCATTCTAAGTCTTTGTACTGTGCATTTCAAAGTATGCATATCGAAAAAGTAAAATACTCTAAACTTGCTATCAGTCAAGCTGCAATGAGTCAGAGCTTTTGCTAGTAAAGAGGGGTGTGTTAAAGATATGTCTTTCATGCAGTGACAAATCGTGGTATGGTCAGAAATGTGCAAATTCCTTGTTACATCACCTTGTGTTGTGCTTTTTCATACTGATGATAGTGCAGCACTCTTCAGAACTTTTAGGCTGGTTCTGGCCTCTACTTACCACCATAATGGCGGTGGTGTGAGTCAACACCCCCTGTATTTATCACTGTCAGTGCACAAAAAAACGCCCAGAAGCATAAGCAGGCGAGGGCCAGCAGGTCTGTACTTGAATGTTTGTTGTGTCTGCATGTCTGCACAGTGGGTCCAGTCTTACTGCTATGAGTGGGTCAGCAGCCCTCACTGGGAATGACCGGCTGTAATTAAAAGCTGCGATGTCTCTAATAAAGACAGCCTCAAGAGATAGAGAAATGGAGGAAAGGGATGTGGGAAGAGGAGTTAAGGGAAGAGGAGCTCCTGATGGCTCAGCCAGAGCAACTGTTCACCAGATGTTTTCAGGCTCCCCTGTTTGACTCCACGCCTTTCTTCTTTACTCCTCTCGCCAGACCACTGGTGAGGGAGCACTGCAGTGCCCGAAAAAGCGTCTCCGTGAGACGCGTACCTCCAAAAACCCGTTCTTCTGTGGCATGCACATTGTTCTCCCGGCCAAGCACAATGATACGCGATACACAAGCGGGCGCATGTCATCCGAGCGCGAGACCAGGAACAAACGAAACAAACTGGGCTGAGGAAGGGAGCAGATAATGTGGCGACTTCTTCTGCTTGTGGGGCCTCTTTAAATATTTGCCGGTGTCTGTTACATGTTTCTCACATTCTGGTTTTGTGGATGTCTGCGTGCATGTGCATCCTCATCTGTCTGGCGTGTTGCGGATGGGGAGATGAAAAGATCCGCAAGCCCACAGGAGAGCTGGCAGCAGCTCTGGACTGGAGGTCTGGCAGACAGAAAGAGGAGGTACAATGAGCCCACTCCAACCATCTCCGCTTATCTAAATACAACGCGGGGACTTCCGATACGAGGGCCTGCTTCAAGCTACGATTAGTCCAATGAGGAAACTTCACTTACTGTCAACTTTAATCTGTTCCAGTCCAGGAAAAATGCAAGTAGACCATCAATACTTTCCCAAAATCAAAACAAAGTACCTCGTCTTAATGAGCAGGAATAAGTTTTATTACCAATTTTACAACGTGCCACCGCTGAAACTGTTCTGTTAAAACCAATCAGCCGGTGGATTTAAAAGAAGACATGTTCGACGACCCCACAAATCTGCTTTGGTCAACTCCGTTTTGTGAAACATCAATCATCAATACGGCTGGAAGTCTGGAGTGGAGTGTTTTATTAAAAATTTCGAGCACACTTCAAAGATCTTCGCGCAGGCTGTTGCAACCCATCCTTGAAAAGACTGCGTTACTATTGCTGTAAAAAATAAAATAAAATAAAATAAAATCACGGGGTGTGAATGTCTGCATTTACCCGTGAAGGAAATGTCTGGTGAACGTTGGCTTTACATCTCTGACCTTGTCATGGCCAAGATCAGCTTTAACGCTGCACAGTGGATGGAGTCGATTCTGTTCGTGGGGCATGACAACAAGAAAGCAGCCCGCTTTGACTGTTCTGGTTCTTTCCTTCTCTTGGACCGATTTGTTTTCGACTCTGTGTCCTCTGTTTTACGGTTGTTGATGCTGGCTCATACGCCTTAATTCCTCTGCCAGAGGATGACAAGTGAAGTCTCAAACACCCTTCCAGAGTCCCTTATCTTCATTAAAGTCACATTTAGAGCGTAGAACCAAACAACTTTATGTCTCCCAACTGAGCAATGAATTATTTACCTCAAGTCTCTCTTTTTTTACTTCACATTGTAGTTGCAGAGTATCTGCAGTGGTAAACATAATCTGCATCAGAAACGTAAGCTGCACGTTTAGAATATCTGCGGCTAAGCCGATAGTGATGACATCAACAGAGAGTTGATCATCTCAAAGGTGAAGATGAGACTGCAAAAGGCAGTACCAGAAAACTACCACTCAATCAGGCCCAATGATCTAAACACACCCTTCCCTCGCACCCCTCCTCTTTCTTCCTGCTTGGAAACGACCAGATGACAATAATGTGGAGAATGGAGCCCTGGTGAGTGCGGCTAACCCCTCCTCTGCTACCTCCCTCCACCCCATGGTCTTTGAAAGGCATCCACATGTTTATGGCTCATGCCTGTGGTATGACGATGGATTCTCCATGTAAGAGCCAACAGGATCATGGGGTGTTTCAGAAAATTGCCCTCTGAAGACAGTTGCTGTCAAAATGACAGCAGCGATATTTATTTTGGTCGGAGAGCAGAGGCACCTAGCAGGAAGTTAATCAGAGAGCCCACTCCCCCCACTCCCGTTCCTCACTGTCTCCGGCATCATAAACTCCCTAGCCTGCTCACTAAAGTGAGGAATGTACCCAGCGCAGAGGTGAATGCTTGTAGTTCTATCGCAATGAAAGATTTAACACTGGCACATGGCGAGAAGCTGCAAACAAAATCCAAATGTTTGGTTTTAGGCCATCTCCACAAAGCCCAGATAGGAACATAGATTATCAGCTCGCCATAGTTATAAAAATATAAAACTTGTTCACTTACATGCACACAATGAGAGGACAGTAGTGGTTGGGGTAGCTTCCAGTCTGTATGGGTGAAGTGACCCAGACTAAACCCTTTACAAACAATATCTGAAGCAAAACACTGCAGTTATGAAACCGATGGTCAAATACTTTTAAATTTGGTTCCATCAAACAACAGAAACCCACAGTCTTTGCCCCAGAGTGCATTTGGACGTTGTAGTCTGGATTCTTATGTTGTTTTTGGAGTACTGGCTTCTTCCTCTCCGAATGGCCTTTCAGCTCATGTTGGTGAAAAACTCCATTTACTGCGGATAGTGGCACTGTCTAACTCCCTTTAACGAGATTCTTCATAAAGGTTTCAGCTTTTATTATTACATTGGTCAGCACATTTGGACCAAAAACATTCATCTCTGGGACACAGAACCCGTCTCCTTTTCTTCAAGGAGGTCGTTTCCTCCTTGATGGTCTCCATTAAGTGTCTCCTTGACGGTTTGACAGAACATTTTTTCTATACTTGTTTTATTGTTATAGATAAATCGGCCACATTCAGGCATCTGGAAATTATACCAAAGGCTGAAGCAGACTTGTGTTGGTCCACAATTCTCTTCCTGACATCTTTTTTTCACGATGTCACACAAGGTAGCAGTATGTTTGAAGCGTGCCTTCAAATCCTTTGGTGAAGCTCAAATTTGAAACATAGTACATGCATACTAAACCATCACGTCATCTCCACGTAGATAATAGGCACTTTAAGCTTAGAGCAAACATTTGATTTAGAAGAACGTAAACAACCAAGAAAAAAAGGTCTAAAACTCAATGGCCAAAAAAAGAGATAATTTTAATCAAGATTTTTGATTTATTTATTTTTTAATCCAGCAGATCAACATATGATCACAACTACAGCAGGTATTTATATGTTGGAAGCCTTGCAGAGCAACTCTTGAGAGATATATGTAGCTTTTTCTCTTTTCAAAAGACAAACAAGAATTCCAAAATATTCTGCCTCAATAGATTTCACAATGTTGTACACAGAGCCACCGTTGCTTTTACTTCACAACCAGATTTAGGGGGGGATTTTTTCTTTAAATGATTATGTAATGTAAGCTGTCATAGTGGGTGGCACTGGCATGTGACACTGACCAATCAGACACCACCCCGGACCCTGTGCCCACAGCCAAGCCACTGCTGCTGGTCGGATGAGGCGGAGTGCCTTTTAGGTTCCTTCTTACCAGCTACTGTGTCAGCCCCTATGGAGAGGCCTTATTAAATGAAGATTAAGCTGTGGCTCCATCAGTCACAATAGGTTGCAGTGAGGGCCACAAATAATCACTTTGACAGGGTGGCGGCCAATTAGTGCTCTCCTTCTGTCCTGGGAAAACACTTCTTGCTCCACTCCCGCTGGTGGGAAGAACTGATCCGGATTGTCTGTGATATTAGCCGGGCCAGAGATCACTGTTAATCACCGCCTGTCATTCCACAGTGGCAGAAATCGGAGCGGGACCTGCCAGCCGTGAAACAGCTCTCTCATTCAGAAGTTCTGAGTTCATTTAAAAGCCCGGACACGACTCGTAAAAATTTAAGAAAGCACGGGATTGGCTCTGTTTGTTACTCGCTGGAGACAGTTGCGGATGAAATGACAGGAACGCAAATTTATTCTGTTCAAAATGTCAGACGTTTGTCTCTCCGTGTGGAGAAAAAGTAGCTCTAACTCACCACCACGATGCACTGCGTGCTGTTTTGCTGACATGAGAACACGCTCAATCAATTGGGCTCAAGTTAAAAGTCTGCTTTTGTTTAATTCAAAAAAAGAAACAAGAAGAAGACGGAAAAAAAAGCAGGTTTGATGTAAGAAGGCTGCATCTGACAAAAAAGGAAATCCAGAAATGCTTTTGGGTGTCAGATTTCCAAGCTAAACACAGGCCACGCTCCGATGTGATCATGCTGTGAGTAATTAAAATGCTCAGAAGTGAGTGGCATCTTTCGCCAGGGCTTAAACCCCCTTGGCATGGTTAGATTAAACAGCACAATTGCGTAACACATGGTCCGACACATGCATGAGTGTCTGCTGGGCCTGCCAGGAGACAGGAGTTGCTGATTTCTCGGTTTCCTCCAAAGCGGATCGTGCGTCCTTTTACAGGCCAGCTGGTCGGCATGCGGCGAGATCGAGGATGTCCGCTGTACTGTGAACGCACCGACCAACAACACTGGCTGTGGACAGAATTCACCACCCAAATCCTTCTCACGTTCTATCTGGGGAGATCATTAGGTGCAAAGTAAATACAAAATATACAAAAAATGGTCAGGGATGACTGAAACACAGTGTTTGACTAATGAAACCCTTACTTATTTAAGCAAAATTAAAAAATTAAAAAAACAAGGTAATGATGCGATGCATCACAACATTCATATTCATCATACCTTCTCAGACCAGACTGCAGACTTTTCTCCGGTAAAGCCTACAAGAGGCCCACCTTTCATTGATGTCAATTGGCCTTAAAGGTGCAGTATGTAACTTTTGCAAAAAAATTTTTTATTTTTTTTACATATTTGTTGAAACTATGTGGTGACAGTATAGTATGAGACACATCATCTGTGAAATGTTTTTTTTAGCTCATCTGATGTCCCCAGTGCTAACTGGAAACAACCAATCAGAGCCAGGAGGAGGGTCTTAGAGCTGCCAATCATGCTTGTGAGGATGGTGCTCATCCCTCCAGTGGATAAACTTTTTTTTTTCTGGAGCGGTGAGTTGCTTCTCCGTCATTAGCACATTGAGTAACACGTACACGAGGTTGACTGGCAGCACTAAGACCCTCCTCTTGGCTATGATCGGTTGTTTTGGACTGGGAGTTTGGACGTTTTCTCAGATCATCTGTCGCAGCAAAGGGACAGTTTTAGATATGTAGAAAACCATATTTGTCACAAAAGCTACATACTGCAGCTTTAAATCCTGCTAATCATCGCATGTCACACTACAAAGGGGTATCTAAGTAGCCCACTTAAGCTAGGTGGGACTTTTATGCCTTCGCAGCACTGCCGCAGAACATGCATCAACTTGATGGTAGTTGGATTGGAACAAGAGGCACGAGCAATTAGAGTACAAAAACAAACTGTACAGAGAAGTTATGACTTAGAGAATCAGTGCTGACTGAATCCTTACAGTCGGATGACTGATGAGATGGATGGCTTGGCCTCGGCTAAGGCCTACAGCAGCAAGAGTTTCTCTGGTTACACACACGGGAGATCGATACTTCCACAAAAGGCCTGTTAGCCCTCTCAACTCGCAGGCCTATGCGGAGATCCAATGACCGAGATAATCACTAGATGTTTCTTCTCTCTTATCCTTTGCCTCTTTTCCTCGTTGCCTCTGTCTTTCCATGAGGTCAGCACGGTGTTTGTGAGCCTTTGTGGCTTCAGCCCGGCACTCAAAGGCAGATTTTGAGTATAAATTGCAAGGCACTGTTCTGGAAAGTCGGGTCTTTAGCGTGTTTGGGTTATCAAGTCCAAAATTTGCTATGCTATAAATCTGGTTTCATAACTGCGTACTGTAAAACTTCTGTTCTTCTGTGGGATAAAAAAGAAAAAAAAAAAGGGACTTGCGTGATGAAAAATTTAACTTTTATCGTGTTTGATGGCAACCATTAGGTTGTGTGAATTTACAGCCGATCCCAAACCGCAACTCTGTCAGTTTTTGTTTTTTTTTGTCAAGCCCTGTTTAAAAATATCTTACTCTTTGAGTCACTGAGATTCAGATTTGTAGAGTCTTTCTTTGATTCATTGTAAAAGACCACAATGTTACTCAACAAGGTAAGGTCTTTCTTAGATCGTGTTATCTAGTTTCAATTTAGGCAAATATTGTGGATATGAAAGTGAGTTCTTTAGGTTTGGGATGTACATAAACATTCATCCTAAAAATTATATTTTAAGGGAAAGCCTTAAAAATCAAAAGGACAAAATAACTTTGATCAACAAACTTAGCAAGCAGGAAACATCAGTCCCTCGAGTTGCGTTCGAGATCATTCGAGTATCCAAAAGCCGATTTGTAGAAAACGGTCGTAAATCAGACCACGCTTTAATTGTACGCTGTATTGAACTTTCGCAAATCAGGGATTCCTGATATTATTGGAGCTGCAGTTGCTTCAACACTTTTAAGTTGTTTTGCCAACATCCAATATCGCGGACTTAGCTGGTACTGGTCAAAAGGTTATTGGAGCCAAAATGTAGATGCAGATAAGAGAAAAAAGAATCAGAGAGGAATCGAATGTGTTTTTGCGAAACCAGTGAGTCAGATGAGTTGCTGGGAAATCTCTGTGGGGATTTCCCAGTGTTATCAGCCATCAACGGTGATAGGGCCAGAGCAGCTATTAATAACGTCTCTCTATTGTTTTCAACTCGTTCAGTGGCGATCTAGAGTGCGGATGAGTGTTTTTAGTATCCCAGGGCTACAGTGGAAATGCTAAGCAGACGAGGAGTCGACTCATTAGTCCACAGATTGGGATATCTGAACTCGCTCAAAAATGTCCCACACAACCAATTTTTGTTTTTTTATTTCTGCTGATCGTGAGGAGTTTGATTGAGCTAACCGTATTCGACTAAACGCAGGCAGAGAGAGTTAAATGAATCCCAGCAGCATGAGTGATGTGCGGTGTGTACACTCAGCAGGGAACACATCAGCCACGGTTTGTGCAACCGTGGTGTTTGCTGTGAAAATGCTTTTCATCCCAATATCATCTGAGACTCTCGGTTTCACCCCGAGAAACCGAGAGCCATATTAAAAAGTCCCCTTTTTAATATGGGGACTAAGTCATGCAAACAAGACCGGGTGGGCAAGACCATCATCGTTATTGCCGCGGATTCTCAAAAATGCATGTGTCCTTTTGATGATGCTGGGAGACCCAACAGAAAAGTCCAGAGTGATTTCAATTTGGTTGTGAACAGAAAAACAACCCTGGTGGATCAGATCAGCATAGCCATGACTTTCTCTTAGTTTCTGTTTCCAATTAATCCAGCATCTTTACAGAATATCTATAAAATCCTGTGCCTATCCCAAACACTGGTAGCTCATAAAAAACAAAATACATGACTAAGGTGTTTTTCCTTTTAACTCTAAGCTCTTTTAAACATTTTATTCACTTCTGACTCTTGGAATTGTATGCTAAGTTTTAATTTGGTTTCTTTCTAAACAGAAAAGGCCCTTTGTGGCATTGCAACATGTACAGATGATTTTATGAGGTAAAGAATTTTGAGGTGTGTTGTTGCTGAAATGTGCTTTACAAATACATTTGACTGGACTGCACTTCTCTTACCGTGGCGCGAATGATTATTTGCAATTTTCGTGCTATGCCTCGCAAATATATTTGTAACCCAATGAACTTTTTCACGTTTCATTATGCCAGAGCCGCATCATCCGCTGTACTTGAAAGGTATTCTAGGTGATGCGCAAAACCTACTGTACTACTGCTTGACTGTAAAGTAAAAGCAAAAATGATGCATCACCTTCAAAATGTTTGAAGAGGAAAATGTTTAGGGTCGCCCTCCTAAATCTTAAGTCGAACCTCCATCCCAGCCTCACGTTTATGGTAACCGTTGTTCTTTTTTTTTTTACATTCACTTCAGCGTAATGATGCCACCCCCAGGTTTTATCCTGTCTCATAAAATCCTCAGTTGTTTCGGGGTTTCAAATGTGACAAAATACGGAACTGCTTCATTGGGTATGAACTTGGCAAAATAACAAATTTTGCAGGACGATACACTGTCCCAAAAACTATCGCGATAAATGATAATATTGTCATTTTGAGGCCATTTTGGATTAATATCAGAATAATATTAATAATGGATCACGCATGTAAGTATTCCCCACTCAACAATAAAAAAAACTTTGATTTCCTAAGGACATTTAACACAATAATTAGCTTAGACAGGGAAAACAGACAAAAATTCATTTTAATTTATCATGTCATTAGTTGATTTATTGCTTATTTATTGCGACAAAAATAACTCTATGCCAATACCTTTTCCTAGTTTTTTTTCCTGCTTTCTCATGCAGACTTTGAAGGCTTTCCTTCATTACAGACAGTGACCTCCCTCCTACCGAGTTACTCGTTATTATCACCCACTGAAGGCGATCATGTCACCACGTAGTTCCCTGCGACAGCCCTGCGTCTGCGCAGCGCTTCCCCTCCAGTTCAACCTCTGGGGCTACAATTTTTCCTGTTATTTATTTGAACTGTAGAGTGTTGCGTTTCACCGGCTTTTGCCAAGTGGGGTTTTTCACAAGGAGTGGAATTAACAACACATGCTTAAGTATGAAATGTTGCCTTTATTAAACAGGCCCACCACAGCATTTCATATGCCTGAGGAGTCCTGAGATGCATACGCAGTGACACTTTTACACTCGACCCGTGGCCACTAGAGCTGGAACACTCGATCTGGACGAGAAGAGGGCTTTTCATACAACTGGGTTTAAGTATACTGTTGGCCTCTGCGCAAGTTTTACAATTGCTGACTACACCAACAAAGAAACAAAAAAAAAAAAACACTGCTTCTGTGCAGAACATTGCCAAGTTTTGATTTAGGACAGTCATAAAGTCTTCTTGAAAAAAAGGTCAAGCAGCCATGGCGGAATCGTGAGGAGGTGCACGGCGTTTGGAGGGAAACTCTCTGACAAACAAGACGGGACATTAAGTACTAAATGTGCCATGGGATCACAGTTTCCAACCCAGTCAGCAGCCCTCGCAGCGCTGAAATATGAGAAACTATCAGGGTTTATTTCAAGTTTATTTACTCTTTCACCACTTTGCTAAGTGACCGTCCCGTTCAGCGCGCCCGGTCCAAAAATGGAGAAAAATCCTCAAAGTTAGAGTATGTCTTTTTCTGTTAAATTGTTGACAGACTGATATCTGCCAATGTAATTGCTTCCTTATTTGGGGCATTAAATATTTACACTTGGCGTTATCTTAATCCCAAGTTTATGAGCGATGTTAAAGTACATTAAGGGGAAAAAGACATTTATTTTAAAAGTGCTGCTAACCGAGGCCCTCATCGCCATATGGCATGTCTGGGCCATCTGAGAAAGAAATGAATGGTTTACCCTTTAAATATATGTACATTTCCTTTAGCCATACGCGCACACAGAGAAATTCCATCGACTTCTGGCATAATTACCTGACATACATGCTCTGCGTACTGCAGAAATCTCTCAAGCTGACAGGAGGAAACAGAGACGGCCATTGAGGAAACCTGCCGATTATACTTTGAAGGATTCCACAGAGGAGAGGAAGGGAGATGGTGGGAAATAAGCCCCGGGGAAAAAAAAAAAAAAAAGAAAGAAAGAAAAAAAGCTGGCTGGAACAAGGGCCACTTTGGGAAAAGCAAAGAGGAGAAGCACTGCAGTGAACCTCAATCGCTCAGACGGCAAAAACAAAAGCCGGCGCGTGAGGGTGAGGGTGACGCGACGCAGGTGAGAAAACAAAGAGCGGCGACAGGCAGCTCCTTACCTCTCCTGCAGTGTCTCATGGCCATTTTGCACATCCTGGACTCGGCAATGGTGGGACACGGTATTGTGTCCTTGGGGGGTTTCTTAACAATGTGCCGCGTCCGGGTCTCCAGACCCCACTTATAGCCACAGGTTTTGTTTCTCCTGGTGCAGGCTCCCCACTCGCTCCACTGGCCCACCTCGCAGCCCTCTGCGTGGGTTACACAGAAACAAGTGGCGCGCCATCAAATCACAGACCAGTGTTCATCTGAGACAACTGTAGGACTCATCGATTTAGATTTTCATGCCAGTTAGCTTAGCTTCACTTGGATCCTGTAAGCTCGTATTCAAATTGAGGTGTCAAGAATTTAGTTTTCAGAGACAAATTTGAAGATTTTGATTCACGATTTGCTTTCTCCGATTATTAGAATACGCAAGACCAATAAGAAAAGTATTTTTAATATAGAAATGTTAGTCAATTAAAATGCTTGTCTATGTGCAGCACAGAGTCCTTTGTTAAATTACAATATTACCTCCACATGATGCCACATGAAGCATGAAAAGCTTCATGTATTTTAGACAGAAGCACATTTATAGATTAACACAACGATGGATGCTTGGCAGCCTTTATTTCTTATTATTTTCCACTTACATCTACTTAAAACATGACATTTAAATTAGAGTATTACATCAGACCAATACCAAAAATATATATTATTAAAAACATAAATGTTAGCTTAATGGAAAGCATGTTTAATACCAGTTTATAGGTTTTTATTTTCAAAAGGTAATTCTAATCTGACAAATGAGATTCATTGGGATGTATATTCCATTTTATTCAATATGACAGTATTTGCACTGAGTCATTCTGTGCTTGAATTCCTTTTGCTTGAATTACAGAATCAATACGGCTGTGCAGCGGCGTGAAGGAAGCTGCCTTGTTCGTTCTAGTGTCTCTTATCTTCCTCTCGGCAAAATTCCAAAGATTTGCTACTTTTTTCAGGTCAGGTGAGTGAACTGACATCAAGATCTGCTTTAAAAATGTCTCCCTCAACTTTGTCGACACTTGGAAGCATGGCATTTCGTACCTTTTTCCACCAATTTTTTCCTTCCACTCAACTTTCCATTAACATGTCTTGTTACAGGCCTCTGTGAGCAGCCAGCTGCTTCGGCAATGACTGGACAACTGCCAAGTCAGTCATCTTTCATATGAATCCACTTGCCACAACGAGGGCATAACAGGATATTACTGTAATAGAAAAATAATTTCTTATTGGTCTGTTGTGGTTTGGCGATCTGGCAATTTAGACAGGTGATGAAAAAATGGGAACATTCCCTGATGTTCCCTTTTTTTTTTTCTCTCGATGCGCCTGACTTTTGTTCGGTTTGACATACCTCCACACTCCATTGTGTCTTCCAGCGGGGCGAAGCCCTCGGGGCACTTATCAAAGCAGCGCCCTTTGTGCAGGTAAAAACCAGATTTGCACTTGGTGCAGAAGTCTTTGCTGAAGCAGGACTCGCAGTTGTCTATCCTGCACCCTGGAGGAAGAAACAGAGAAAGAGGAAAAGTCATCTGGGTTTCAGAAATCCGCTTCATGTGGAATTGATTCGGAGCTAAAGTGTTTGGGGAAAAAGGGGGTTGTTGAACGGATTATACTCTCCCTTGTTCAAAAATATAAAATGGTAGAAGATTTGTGAATTATTTCACATGGGGGAATCACTGTATTGTTATTGTAGAGAACCGAAACCCTTACGTTCCGGCTTTTGTTCAAAGCGAGTAAATCAAAAGTGTGAAAACACACCAAAAAAACAGTAGAGAGACGGTGAGGAACTGATGGAAGCTGACCTCTTTCTGCAAGGTTCATCCAAAACTACACATGCAAAACACGCCAGCTCACATGCTTTCAACTACGGGGTGCTACAAAAAGAACAATAGTGTCTGTAATGCTATTGTATCTCTTCCATATCTCCATATTTTTCCATAACCCAACCCCCCAAAACTTATTGGAAAGTCAGTTTTTCATTAAGTTCTGAATGATGGGTTGCGACGACAAAAGCTGGTTTCGGTGTTTTGGCTTCGTAACCAAAAAAGTTCGAAACCGAGAGGCGGCGGCGGGGGACCGGTTTTGTCGGCAAACGCAACTGCAAAAACTTTGTGTCTCACGCCACGCCCTCGTCGTCCGAAGAAAAGGCACGGTAATGTGTCATCAAGGTCCCTGCAAATGACACGTCGAGCCGAGCTAAATTACAACGACCGCACCAACGGGGCGACGCACAGCCCCACATGATTAGAAGGAGCCTCCCAGAGCTGTCTAATTTATGCTGCTTCTCAGAGACTCTACGCATGCCCCCCGATACCCTCAACCCTCAACCTCCATCTGAGGCCTCCGGGCGAAGGGGTGGGGGGGCTTCCCAGGTACGTCGTCATCTCTCGCTCTGAAACCCAAAAGACTTTCTTTCCACGCGCGGAGAATGACGGGACAGTTGAGGCGCTCGCTCTTTTATCTGTGACCCTTTCTGCAGAGCCCGGAGAAGGGAAGGTTTCTCACAATCACACCCCTTAATTACACCATCTCCAGCTAACCATCAGGCCTCCTCCTCGGCATTCCTGCAAAACGAGGGGGTCCCTCCCCGCTTCGCTTTGAACCCTAAAGTGTGGCCTCGGCCCACTCACTCTGGTCTCACGCTTTCCCGACCAGTCTAAACAAACCGTGAACGCACACGCTCTGCACAATCGCACACATGCCAATAAGATATGGTTAGAGTTAGGCTCACTCTACAATAAAGCTGCGCTCTGGAAAACGTGACTGCGCTGACCGTAAATCACGTCTCCGGCAGTTTGCCTTTCTACGTCGCGTCCCACATGTACACATTTAGACACCCTGTATAATTATTAAGCGTGTTTTCTTATCTCCTGTGCTCCATGCTTATTTTAGAACCGAAACAAACTAAAAATGTGTTGTGACCTCTTGAATTTATTTTTTATTTTTTATTTATTAATTTATTTTTTTACATTTTAAGGGGGAGTATTATGTGTTTTCCAGACACAGAGTGGCATTTATAAAAATGCCACTGTGTTATAAAAATGCTGTATATATCAAATATGACTTAAAAAAAAAGTTTGACTTTGTAATTTCATGACTTTGAAATTGGGGAACTGTCTCTTTAAGAAACTCCTGCTTTTTCTGAAACTCCACCTTCAGGAAGTTGTCATTCTTCTATTAACCCTTTGACAATGTTTTTACCAGTGTTGCACTGAGAAGTAGCTGGTATAATGAACTCAGCTGCTGCAGAGTTCCACCAGGTGTTTGCTAATTGCTGCTGGCTAGTCTGCAGGATCTGAGCCGTAGATGGGTGCTCTGTGAAGCGAAGGGTTAGAAGTTTAGAAACTGCAGCTCTGAGGAGGCGGAGCTAGGTCCAACTAGGCGTTTTGGACAACTGAATGGTTACCATGGGAGACTAAAGGATTTCTCAAACATGCATGAAACAATCAAAGCAACACTCCAGGTACGTTTCTGATAAGAGAACAACATTATAACATGGTGTAAAGTAAAAAAAAAAAAGTTGATTTTACACAATACTGGCCTTTTAATTACATCACAAAATTCATGTAGAACATAAATTTTGATAGAAATCTATATGCTACATCAATTTAAAGTGTAATTGTGCAGTGGTAGAAAAATAAGACATGGTTTTCAAATTGGAAAAGGAGAGAATCAATCAGGGAAGAAGCCAAGCGGCCTGCAGTAATTGAGGAGGAGCTGCAGAGACCCACAGCTCAGGTGTCTGTTAGGATGACCATTAGTTGGGCTACATAGAAGGATGACCAGAAAGAAAACATTGTCAAAAAACAAGATTGTAACATTTTCAGTTTCCTGCTGCTGTTGCTACACAGCTAAGACAAGGATTGATACAAAAGTAGCACTGAATATCACCTTTCTTGTAACACACCATCCTTAATGTGAAACATGTAGGGGACAGCATCATGGTGTGGGTATGCTTTTATCCAGCAGACACAGTGAGGCTGGTTTAGGAAGCTGCATGGAGATAAATACGGGGCAAAAGTGGAAGAACATTAGCAGTACAATCATTCAAAAATGTTAAGCCAGATCTAGAATAAATGGTTGAGATTAAAGCTTCTGTTAGAATGGCCCAGTCAAAGTCCAGATCTGAGTCCAACTGTGAATCTGTGGTAAAACTCACAGATGTTCTCCATCGCACTCAGCATGAGCCTGTGTAAGTTTGCGGTTGTAATGTGACAATTGAAAATAATCAAGGGGTATAAATACTTTTGCAAGGAGCTGTATTTATGACTTTTTTCTTTCTTTCTTTCTTTTTTTTTTTTTGGCTTAGTGTTCTTTTCAAACTTTCTGCCTCCCCCCACACCCCCATTCCTGTCTGGGAGAAACTGCATCTCTGTCCAGACTAAACACAGTCTGCCATGCTGGAAGCTGGTACAGCCCAACTGCAACACGGGGAGCGAGTTAAAGCATCACAAACTGAAAAGCACAAAGTGTTCCTTAATATTTTCAACATGCTGTAGACTTCTCAGACTTGTCTACACCTGGGAGAGTGCTAGTTCACAAAGCGAATTGTAAAACAAAACAAAAAAAAGTGAGCAGGAGACGAAGAACATCTGTCAGCGCTCTTCTGCGCTGAGCTTGTTGTGCTAGTCTTGGTTATTGTTGGCAAACATCACTAACACAGCTGTATGAAATACGGGATCCTGCCAACGACGGTAGCATTTAACGAGCCTTTGATTAAAGCGTCACTTTTTGGTTTCCCATCTCCGATGTAAACAGGGAGCGGCGTAAAAAAGGCTTTCGTGATGAGATGATAATGTCGCCCTGTGATGGATGGATGCGGTGGAGCACAAATGAGGCACCGTGGACGTTACGATGAAGACGGAAGGGTCAGAGGTTATCAGAACGAGTTGGGCCGATGGGGATTGACGGACTATCTAGATCACGAGGGTGGGGGTCGGGAGCAAACATGCACATCGAATGCGAAAGCAACATGTACAGCAGTGCCAGAGCAAACGATACAAGGGAGTGGGTTCATCACCCCAGTGGGATTAACCTCAGGACCACCTTTAAAGTCTTCATCTTGGTGCCAGAGGGAGACTAATGAGACGTAATGAGGTCACTGGATCCCAGTCAAGGCCTCCTGTTCCCCGGACTTAAATGTATTATCCTTATTATCTCTCGGACTGGTTCTGGCTGTGAGTCATTATATTATGAGCGGAAAGGCGGGAAAGCCTCATGACCGCTCAGAAGAGCTGCACAAGATGCCACTGAAGTAGGTGACGCTTTCTGCGGTTTACGCCGCGATCGCGCCTTGCATTTTACTTGCCTCTGTGTCGCTCTTGAGATTTTATCTCAAGTGAATCTGAAGCTGAGAGATGAGTCACCAAATGTGACTCGGGATCTAATAGCCCTGCTTGGCAGACGACGGGCCCTCATCTGTGGTCTGGATGAGTAACCCGTTGATTTTATCGAGGACACTTAAAGCCATGTGTCAGCTTCAGTCACTTCCTGTTTCTTCTTAAAGCTCCGTGTGCACTCACTCAACTAATTAGCATGAACATTCGGTGGGCTGAGACAGAGATATGTCTCGGAGAGCTGATAAACCTGACAGGTTAGATGTCAGATGCATACTCATTTGCCCACAAGAGGGTGCGCCCAGCCTCTGATCGCCACGTCTGAAGTGCAGATGTCGTAAAAATGCCTGGCAGAAAGAAAATGGGAAACCAAACCATGTTTTTCTATCTTCTCCATCTTTACCTCACAACCTACGTTGAACAGCCCTGACCTCTAGGCTCGAGGTTTGGATGACACAAAGGCTGTTTGGCTTCCTCACTGCCACCCAGCCATGTCGTGCGGGGGTGCAGATGGCAGGAGTTCGCAACAAAGGTTAGAGCTGCCATTTTCTTCCCAGCTCTCTCCACTGTGGAGCTTTTTTTTTTCCACTCTGGCGCTCCTTTCCTCCCTAGCACAGCAATAGGTGAGGCAGAGGTGGTGTTCCTGCCAATCAGGACCTTCCAGAGGGAGATCGGGGATGACAGATGTGTCAGCGGTCCTTCTAGCTTCTTCACACCGTCTGTGATATACCCACCTCCGCTTATTTATGCTCAGCCAGCCCTAGCGCTCGCACGTACTCGCCGCTCAAACCTCATGTGAGCATTCAAGCACAGACAGCCCACAGTTTACTTTTTTTTCCTTCTTCTTTTAGATAGTAAAAAAGTGAAATGAAAATAACAGTCTGTTTCTGGCTACCATTAGCATGTAGAAGGGCTTGGTTTTATGGATCCATTCTACTGACTGGCAAATCTAAAAGAGCGGTTAGCAAAGCTGTGATGATTAGATGTCCCTTGACAAAGCTCAAAGGCCAAAAGCAACTGTTCTTTCCCTTGGCCAGACTGTGTGGTGGAAATACCCTCCAGTTCAGATTTAGAACAAGAAACAAGGAGCTTGAATGAGAGCGAGATGATGGGAAGAGAGCTGCCAGTGTACACAGCCATTTGACTCTAGCAAAACTCAGAGTTACTTCCTCTACACACCCTCGCTGTCTTTGCTACCCTGCGGTCTTTCATCGGACCATAGCCTGACCCTGAACTATAGCCCACACACCTACTTTACATATCATTGGCATACTGGCAGTCCTGATGCCTTTTTGTCATCCGGTTACCTACTGACAGCACCAGTAACCTGAGCAGCAGGTAACTGGTACCTCTGAAATCTGCAGTTGTGTGGCAAGGCAATAGATCAGTGGTGCCCAAAGTCGGTCCTCGAGGGCCGGCATCCTGAATGTTTTAGTTCTTTCCCTAGCTTAATGCACCTGCATTAAATGATGGCTCCTTAGCAGGCCTAAGAAGAACATTGACATGCTGAAAAGGTTGTTATTACCACCAGGGAGAGAACTAAAACCTGCAGGATGCCGGCCCTCGCAATAGATTCTTCACTAGAAAATGTGCGTTTGTCCGTAGCAGCTGTGGGTCTTTAATTCAGTCTGAGGAAGCACATTTTCAAACCAGCCCTACTCTCAATGTGGACCCTCTCAACACTTACTCATGTAGACAATACAACTCTGATCGCCGTCTGATGGCTCATGACGCTTTCCCTTCATTTCGCTTTTGATACAGCATGATGGATACCGCTTTAGCTTTGGGATTTGTGTTAAACTTGAAGTACCGTAAAGAATTGCGGTTTAGGCTAGAGCATGACTGGCCATCGTTCACACCAATTTGGTTTTAGATCAAATGTAACCTGAAATCACTACAAATCTTCCTTGCAGAATAGCACCTACAAAGACATGGGTGCTATCAACTGTTTTCCAGACAGTTGATACAAACTTTTGTGCATCTCACATTTAACTACACTAACTAGATTTGCCTCCTGGAATGCAGCACATGATCACATAGAACAATAGGGTATAAAACAACAGTCCTAATGAACCAGCTCTGCAAGTTAACACATTACTTTTGCGTTGAGCTCTTAATATGTTTAATATCTCAGCACTGTGACCACATTACAACTAGTTACCATGGAGACTGAATGCAGTCTGATGGACAGGCATTGATGAACAAAGACGTAAACTGATTTGGGTGTCAAGAGAAGCGTTCTTTTATCTTCTAGTACCTGAAGGTTCTTCCATACTTCATCCAAAGCATCAAAATCGACCTTCGTTGATGTAGCTGAGTGACGAAAATTGCATCATCTTGTCCACAGGGTGACGTCCTGGTCCCCTTCTCTACACCGGGTCCCAGTGAAACTATTTTTGTACAGAGCTCTGTGCAATGTGTTCGGTGATTGGTCAGAAGTTTTATGCAGAAATGCGCTCTGACAACAATGTTGACATTTTGCCACAAGTATTCTGCTTCCTCCATTTGATTTTTGTATCCTGAGGTTACATGAACACTTCTGAGGAGCGGTTATCATAGACAGAGATGTATTACATACATTTGCACTCTTCACAAAATGCCAATACAGATTGTCAAATGGCTAAAGCGTCATTCTCCATGGAGGACACTGCAGGAAGATATGGCATTCTGATCATGACCGTTGAAGCAAAGCAGAGAATGGTGCCGCGAGGTGGTCCGTGCTGTTTGTGAGAGATGGGTACAAATACGAAGGCCCTCCAGTCATAAGATAGCTTTAAGATGGTAGTTGTCTTGTAATGCAAGAGTTATGGGCCCGACTTCAGCTGTTCCTGCACCTGCGCATGTTTCACTTCACTCCAAGTTGCCTATTGATCCACGTATCAGTGTATGAATGAGTGCATATTTGGAAGTCCAGTGTAAATTGGTTTGAGTAGAAAAACATTTTGTAAATTCAGTCTATTTGCTATTTAAAAGATAAATTTTGTTTAGCTGCATGTGACTCCAATGACGTGGAAGTCCAGCGAAGGTCCACCGTAACCTGGGTTATGTTGTGACCTCTGTCCACATGGGTTAATTTTTTTTGTATGATTCCAACAATCACAGTGAAAAAAAACTCACAATTTATGTTTAAAGTGTTGGACCCTAATGTTGGCTAAACCTTCCCCTTGAATACGTGTTGGTCTGAAATGCAATCTAATTAAAAGAATAATGTAAAAAAAAGAAAAACATGTTTGTTGTTTGCCATTGACTGATCTTTCTCAAATGGAGACATTCTTTTTCGGGGTTTCTTGCTTAACTTTGTTTCTCCAGCAGTACATTTCTTCTCCCCATCCAGAGACCTTTGTGTTACATGCCTGTGGATCCTACAGAACCCCTGCTGAAAAACTGTGAGGTTTCAGCCCAGCAAGTGGCTGAGTGTGTAGACCTTCTGCTTGTCTAGCTTTTGTTTTTCTTTACTCAGGGAGTTCACAAAAAAAAGAATAAATCTTGAATGAGATTAGATCACACAGACAAACTCTGGGGTAATAACAAGCAGCTGCTGCTCCTTCAGAAATTTTTCGAAGTCGTGTTTAAAAAGCTCATGACAACAGGGTCGTAACACCGAGCTCCGGGCCCCTTCAGAAACCAAAAGCACAAGGCGGCTCTCACCACCACACCAATTAATTTCTCACTGTCATTTGTTGTAGACATATTTGAGCCTTTGGAAACCAGTTAGCTGGACCAACGCAAGTAAAAAAAAACCTCATAATTTTACATCTAAAACAATAAAATATCAGTTCATGGAGAGTGGACCTGAATCGTTTCATTAAAAAAAAACAAAAAACGATGACACATGGAGAGCAGCTGAGGAAGAGGGCCAAGTACAAAAGTGGATTAAAGAGCAATGAGTGAAGCAGCGATCGCATCAAAGTGAGCCTCGTCCTGAGAGCTAACGCTACGTGACAACGCAAGTTGTTGCTCTAACAGCGCTGTGTAAGGCAAAGGGTCCAGATTATCCAGCCAAGCATCAGAAACTGCTGGTCAAAATTCAAACACGATGGGGATACAGTGGTTCTCCATGCTTCAGTTGACATAAACAAAATCGCTTTTATTACCCAAGAACGAGATGTCTTTCTCTTTCAGTTAAGTAAGAACGACAACAGTTTATGATGTCTGAGGAGAATAGGACGTTCCTTCTAATACGCTAAGAGTTAATCAAACTGCACTGGAGCTGTGGTGCTGATGTTGCAAACAGACATGTGTCCGGACAAAAACCCGTCGCTTGGTGGTTTTTCATGTCTGGATGAAGTTACTTGGAAAAAGTATATATTATCTATTGCCTACTATTGTGTATTTTAAAGAGATTAAAGAATTTGGGAATGTTTAATATGTGCAACGAGCATTCCAATTTTGAAAAAAGAACAAAAATAATCAGCTTTTTTTCACCCAAGACTGTGTTTTTTGGTGTTCAAACGTAGCAGAAAATCTCCTTTTGCAAGCTATTCGTGTTGGCCTGGGCAGGCACTTCGATCTGTCCCCACTCCAACACATCTGATTCAAATGACTGAATTGCCTCCTCAGACTGTCAGCAAGTTCTACAGAAGCTTCTCAATAACCACTGATTTAAAGAAGCTGTTCTGACACAGAGAAAAATCTGGAAAATGCAGAATTGTTGCCCTCCCCCCATAAAAAAAACAATGTTGAAACAACAGATAATTTAGCAGTATTGTAGAAACATATCGACAATGAAGGAGTTGTGCCTTTCCTGGCAGGACTATGATTATCTTATTTTGTCAAGAAAATTATTTTTTCTTGATTTTGGTTGTTGACAGAAGGCTCTCTGAACTTTACTTAGACCGGTCATCCACTCGAGACCTGCCATGAAATCTTAAGGAGTAGCTGAAATCTTAGTCAGTTCCCAAATAATAATATAAATTATTGGGAAGTTGAGCATGCCTCTCGCAACTTCCGTAGGGTTAATGGCATTAAATTCCACTTTTATCACATTTTCGACGAACGATGACGTTGCCTATTGTAGATCTCACTTTTTTTTTTTTTTTCTTTAGCTTGCGTTTCATTTTTGAAGATAGAATTAACATAAAAGATTTATTTGTTTCTAGGCCAGCCGTGATAGGGTAAGCAGAATGTAGTGCTTTTCTGTCTCAGGAGTTGCTACATGTTCATATATTTCAGCCTTACGGTTCAGATACCCTCCGCTGGGGATACGTTTTTAGTGCGTCTGTCAGAGGTTTGGCTCAGGGAACCAAAAAGCTTCAAGTTTCTCACTGTTTTCATACGAAACACTCAGCCAACACCTCGGGCTCTGCATAAACCTACAAAGTCCCTCTCCGTCTCTCCGAGCATAATCAATGTTAACATAAGGTTATGAGATCAGGGTGCTACATAAGGAGGAGAAAGGTACTTTTCATTAATTGGATTTGAGTGTTATTCTTTAACAACTACGCTTGAGAACATTTTGATTTGTCAGTGTTATTGTTTGGGTTTTTCATTAACTGTAAACCAGAACTCCACAGAGCCACGGAGACCAAAGGTGTGGCCTCTCTTAAAGCCGGAGACCAAAACTGTTTTGCATGCCATAAAAAAATCTGCAACAAAGGGGTGACGATTGCCAAAATATGGAAAATGCTTTCATCTCGGAAACAGTAAATAAAAGCGAGGCAATGAAAACTACATTCTGTCTTCCTCATAAATCCTTTTCCAGGCAAAAGAGTTCATGCTTGTTTTAAATTCCTTGTTTCCTTCACCTGTTTTCCACTTTTGTCTCGTCCGTCGGCGAAAATATTTTTGCCTTTGGCTCATGAAAATGTTTTCTGGAAAGTGAAATGTTGGTTTTCGGTCAGTTGTGGTTTTACCCTTTGAACTCTGAAACGGTTGCAAATGTTTTTGGGGCTGCCTCTTTCTTTAATCCAATCAAAGCCAAAGGGAAGTGAAGGTCATAGTGCGCTGTTTTTCTGAGTTCTTCTAAGACCTCTCAGGTGTGCCATCGTGCACTCAGTGGTGAAAACTACATTTGTCATATCTTTGACAGTTCATTTTAGATTTAACACATCAGTCAATTAGTTATTTTTTTTACACAGAGCTGGATTAATTTGGATAACTTTTTATCTTATTTAATGAAATCATCATTAAAAATGTTAATTTTCCTACTGTTAACATTTATTTGAAGTTCTGAGATAGCATTGTGGCAAAGAAGCACAAACTGAAGTGATGCTGTTTTTTCAGAATAATGCCTTATTTATGACATCTCCTGGATTTCTGTACCTTTAGATATCCTCATAACTTGGGCATGTTTTGGATTAAAGAGTTAGGCTGGTGTTACAGACGGATGAGAAACAGCAGGCTCATCCCGAGGGACACGATGCTAAGATGAAGCTTCACTAACGTCAACCTGCGCGGACAGACAAACCATTCAAATTGTGAGGTATGTGTGTCTCCTCTTGATAATTGACAGTAAATCAAGCACTGTGGGAAAATGGGAAGATGAAGTGGGGGTGTATTCAAGGCCTGCATGGTGGGATTGAAGGTAAGGATGAGTTTGGGGTGAAAGGTGGGGGTTCTTACTGGAGCACATGTTGATTTCAGGGCTGCGCATGCCGTAGTAGCCGGCTGGACAGTCGTGAAGACACTCGCCGTACTGCCTCATCCTCTCCCTTCGCAAGAACAGGAAGAGTTTGGGCTGGCAGTTCACGCAGCCGTTATCCCTGGAGCACACTGAGCAGCCTTTACAGATGGGGTAGGCTCCATAGCTAGCTGTAAGAGAGGAAGAAGAATGATTAATAAGACGATATCAGCTATAACTGCGACTGTGAAATGCTTCAATAAAAAACATATGTTTAATGTTCACACTGAAATCTTTCAGCTATAGTCACAAATGTTTGTCAATGAGCAACAAAACAGCTGGATACACTAACCCTCTTGTGGCCTTAGCTGATGACAAATGTCACGGTCAGACGGCGGGGAAGCGGGAGGTTGTACCGTCAGACCGTCAATTCCCGAAACTACAAACGGAACAAAAAACTCGTAAAGGCACATATGGGGTCAGTGTGATCCCACCAGACTAAGCACAGAGTAAAAAACTTGTGTGGTCTAAATGACCCATCTCTAAAGATCATGGGAGGGTTAAAAAGAGGCATGATGTACTTTAATAATTTCACATTATTGGACATCATGCAATGTCAGTGCCTCGTTCTTTGTAGAAAGACATTGAGGATTCAGGAGGTTCCAACCCAGTCATAAATATTGCCTTGGGGTCTTGATCAAGGCTGAATTTAATGGTGAACACCAGAAGTTTCTGACAAAACTCAATTTCTGACTCCGGTTGCTGGTGTACTGCATACTATATTAGTTGGACGCCAAGAAAGAAACATAATCTTAACAATCACAACCTGCTTTAGTATGCAAAACTAAAGCATACTAAAGCACGGATGTGACTTTGTTGAGCTGAAATAAATCAGATTTTTCCATCCTAATCAAAGTTATTTGCAACCTTACATTAATATTTACAGTGAATGAGCGATTGTGTGTAGGCCATCAGGCCTCCAATTCCAGATGTCAACATAGTAAAGGTTGTGCAAACAGCAGCTGAAACACAACCATCACACTGGAAGCAAAGTTTGTAGGAAAAGTAAGGAAAGAAAAGCAAGTATCATTTTTGTCCACACATGATTGTTTGCATTGAGATAGGCCTAGTTGACACCGAGTCCAATCAGGACACAGAGTAAGCATGCTAACTACAATTATTTGAAGGCGTTACAAGCCTGAGTTTGCGAGAGCTTTTTACTCTGAAACAGGATGCGAATGCACGACTTGTCCTGAAATGGCTTCCCCAAGTGTCTCTCTGCTCTAGCACAGATTGGCCACTTTTAAATGAGCCATTAATTTCGGTTGAGTTAAATCTCAGTCACAGCAAATTTCTTGGTGTTCTCTAAAAGTCAGAGCTGTGCAAGCTGAGTGGGAAAATTAGCATATGAAATAGGCCAGTGATTTCTGTTTTTTATGGAGCAGAATATTATTTGTGTAAGGATGTGGCAAAAGATCTAATTGGTTCTGGCCTCTAGTAAGGTGTGCGTCATATTAACATATTTGATTAGATCTGCCTGTTTTGTGCCACTTGGGTGCAGGACAATGAGGAGGGTGATGCAGGGGACCACAGTAATGTGGGTGGTCCGGTGCAGGACGTACCAAAATCAAATACCCTTTTTTTTATGGGGGAATTAATTAATTGACCCACAATCCTGCTAATTATGGGGCAATTAACGGGATGCAACTGTGCACAAGTGGGGTTTTTGTTTGCTTTTTTTTATCAAACTTTTATACAACTTATGACACTTCTAGTATATTTGTGTAGGTCACACACTGTGATTTTTTTTCTATATTATTTTAGGTTTGTCTTACAGTCTTTTTCATCATTTGATAACAAAAAAAAGACATTGCAAAGTTGTTTGTCTTCGAGTCCGATGTCCTTCCTCAACGTTTTGAAGAACGCCTCGTCAGATCAAGAAGTGCTTCAAAATGTAAAACTTCCTTGTTTTCCTATTTCTTTGGTCACTTTTAGACCTAAAGACAGCTGCCAGGTGCAAATTGCTTCCATCTCCCAGATTTGAGTGGCAGGCTGGCTAATGTGTATATTTAGTGCAATCTGCATAGTGAATCTAGAGAAGAAGAAACTAACAAAAAAAAAAAAAAAGAAAAAAGACGTAAATTATGGGAGGAAATGGGGCGGATTGCACTGCTTCTCAGTTTTCAAGCACGTACATGCAATTTATTTTAATAATGTGCTGGGTTGGGACTTGGCATTGGCAGATGAATATTTCTAAATCACTTGGATCAGAGGTGGGAGGAAAAAGAAGAATGCAGATCATGACACGGCATTCTTGTGTTTGGTGAAACAGTAGTAGCAGAAGAGAGCTGGAACCTGTAAGACGAATTAATCAGAATGCACTTCTTGATGACTTTGAAATTACCCAGCTAGTCAGAGTTTTTTTTTTTTAGTTTTTTTTTAGCAGACAGGCACAACTTAAGGCAAAATTTAACTGTGGGCGGGCTAGCCCAGCAGAATACAACACAAGCAGACCATAATACCCATAATAGATACATCAGTAGGATATTCTTTAACATGTCCAACTCAACAATTTGTCATTCATGCAAACTTTGGTTCCCCTCTCAGAATTCAAATGATGATGATTGGTTATGGATGTGAATATTGCATTAATTCTGGTCAGAGCTGGCCTCCTAAATGATTGTGCTGAGACAGCTGATGAAAGCCCTCAAAACCGCTGTGGCTCTGGCCGCGGCCTCGCTCGCCTGCGGAAGACAAAGGAGCCAGTAAAAAGACGGTCCATTCCACAATGAGCGACTTTCAATGTAAACTCCTCAGCGTCCCATTTACAGGAAAATGTCCTCGGGCAAATCCAAAACGAAAGACACTCGAGTCGATCTCGGCCAAAGTTTTAAATATCACATGCGCAGGACCCGGGCGGGCGCTCACGCTGAGCGACCTACCACAACGCTCCATAAAACATTGCGGAGCACGCTGGACAAAAACCTAAGAGGCAGAGCAGAGCAACGTCTGCACTTACTGGCCATAGATCTGCATATTAGGTTTCTCTTTCAAAAAAAAAAAAAGCCCCAGCACTGCTAAGTGGATCTAGTGCAAGCAACAGTTTGCAATCAGGTAAAAATCACTTAGTGAATGTCTGTGGCTTCTTCTTTCTTTTTTCGCAATTCATCTTAAGCCTTAAGAGCCAAGGCTTCAGAGAGGCATGTTGGCTCAACCGAATCGCGTTCGTACTCCCGACGCCGCAATGGACGACTTTAGTAGATTAAGTGCTAATCAGGACGCGTTTCTGCTGCTCTGTCGGGTTGAGGTTTAAAGTGACACTCCATCAACTACAACAACTCCTGGGGATACACAATTCCAGCTCTGCATGTCACGTGGGCTGGTGATGGTTCGTCTGAAGTCGGCACCCGTTCAGGAAGACATGAAGGAGGAAGGAAAACCTCATTCTGGCTCCTGAAATCCTCAAATGGAAATCTTTGTCTCGTGTTCAGCTGTCAGTTCAGTGTTTTGAGACGTTATTATTTCCAAATAGAGCTGTATCGGTTTAGTTCAGCGTCTCACCCGTAGTTGCGTTAAAACTACTTGGCAGGTAACACTCGTATCCATCCATCCATCAATCCATTTTCTTACACCCTTGTCCCTAGTGGGGTCGGGAGGTGCTGGTGCCTATCTCCAGCTACGTTCCGGGCGAGAGGCGGGGTCACCCTGGACAGGTCGCCAGTCTGTCGCAGGGCAACACAGAGACAGACAGGACAAACAACCATGCACACACACCTAGGGAGAATTTAGAGAAACCAATTAACCTGACAGTCTTGTTTTTTTTTCACCTAACCCAAGCATGCACACAGACCTGGGGTCTTTCTGCAGGTCGTTGTGCAGAAATCGAACCCAGGACCTTCTTGCTGCAAGGCAACAGTGCTATCAACTGCGCCACTGTGCACTCGCATATGTTTCATATTTTAATTTGTCAGCCCTTTCGTTCTGTGAAATTATGTAACCATCGGACCACACCTTAAGACTTTAGCATTCTATTTTTTGTATAATACAAAGTCTAAACATGTTTACGGCGAACTGACAATCACATTAACATGGTCGCGTTCACTGCGGCCGCCGTCGCCAAGCTTTGTGTGCAACGCTGACAGGATGGGAAAGCCATCTTGGCAGAAGCGGGGAACTCTTGAGGCTGAAAAGCTTCTCTCTCCCCAGCTTGTTTCTCCAGGGTTCATTCCTGTCACTACTGACAGTGTTACTCCCTAACAAGAAAATACCATTGCGGGGCGTGTGGTCGCAGGATCACTCGCCGGTCGAACAGCGCAAAGGTTCATCGAGACCCAGGCTCGTGAAGCACGCCCCCTCCAAACCCCGCTCGATCCCCGTTGCCAAAGCTTTTGTTTTGCTGGTTGTTAATCTCAAAATTCACGCTGATTGAGGATAACGTGACCGCACACCGTCTGAACTGAGCATATCCCACATCCTGGAATTACTGTACGGCCAGGGGGGAGGAATGGCTGCACACAGTGAAGAGAGAGCAGCTCTTATAGTGCTGATCTTGAGAGATTAGCTTTTTGTGTGTGTGTCTGTGGAAAGGTTTGGAGGTTCAGGCCACAGGTATGTCAGGAAAGAGGCCACAATTCACAGTGTCTGCAGCGGCGCTGTCCAACTCACGTCCCACACGACAGGCATAACGTCTAGCGCGCTTTACATCAATCTGTCGTCAGACTTTCTTGCTTAACTATCATTTGTATGGATCTGATATTTTTTTTTTTTTTTTACTTTAGCGTAGGGCTTTCTTTGCCCCCGCTGCATCTTAGCGTAATTTGGCGAGAACGTAAGCTCCGAATGTTTAGTTTGCTGTGGAATGCATTTGGAGTTGTTGATGTGGCCTCTCTCCTCATTTCTGCACATTGAAGCCCAGCGCAAATGAATTCAGACTGTATTTTGACACATGTCCAACAGCCCTCTGCAGCATTTTTTTCTTTCCTCCCTCTCGCAAATCATGTAATGCCTTTTTGGCGCGTCCTGTAAAACCAAAGTGACCCAGACATGTAGAAGAGATGCACAGAAAGCAGCCGCTGGGAGATTACGGGCACCGGCTTTGACGCTTTCACGTAGACTTTTCTGTACTGTAGAGAGGAGAGCACACATCATTAGAAGCCGTGGTCCTTTGCACATTATGAACTCATGTCGTTTACAGTTTCAACCACAGAGTGTACATTACATGAAACGCAACAAATCCACAGCTCCCACTTCTGAAGGGATCGCTGTAGGGCCTCAAGTAATGTATTTACAAAAAAGCAGGGTGTACGATCATCTGCGCGGAAGCCTGCTCGACTTTTTTTTTTTTTTTTAACACAATGACTTAATAAGTGCCTGGGTTTGTCATGGCTACGGGGAAAAATGCTACAAAGCTGCTGCTGATGTAAAGGAATCACATGAAGAACAACCCCTCTCACATCCTCTTCCTTCTTCATCTCAGCTATCAATAAAGCCGTCACAGCCAGATTGTTGATTCCAAATGGAGTCAATTACACCATTTGCTAATTTGCATCTGAAAAGACAAAGTTGCGCCAGATCATAATTTGATCAACAGGTTCGCTTGAAATAAATAAATTTTTTAACTGCTTATAGCTACATAACGTTGGACTAGACAATTTTTTAAACATGCTAATGGAAAATTGTGCTACGCTAGGACATAGCGTGACTAACTGTGCCAATGTATGTTACACAGGTAAGCTACAAGCTAGCTTACCTCACCTGAAATAAATCCATGTTTTAACTGTTTATCGCTAATTAAAGGTAGACTAGGTAGAAATTTTTTAAACACTCCAATGGAAAATTCTGCTACACTAGACATAGCGTGGCTACTGGTGCTAACATATGCTACACAGTTTGCTAGCAGTTGTAGACTAAATAAAAAATAGCAAAAATCATCATCAAGGTAAGCAGCATGTACACTTGTACTAAGTCCTTGTTGTTGGTATCCTAATTTTCTTAAATTGGCTTTTTCTGTAGTTAACAACTAATTCTTTTAGCTAATGTTAGCAGTTAGCCCCTCAAACCTGCTATGTTCATTAGAAATAGACATTGTTAGTGTGAATCAGTTAATACTGTTTGAACAGTGAACATGTTCTACTCTTCTTTTGTTTTTGCAGCTGCGAGGGACTCATCTGCAAGGACTGGGAACTAGGGAAGGTGAGTGTTTTGGCAGCACTTCTGGTTCATTGAAAAGAGTAAGAACAACCTACCTTTCATACCAGAGCCTCTAAAACTGCACTGATCATATGCACTTCCTGTCATCAGTACATCACATCCTCAAGCCTCTGTGTCTTGATTAATTCTTTTTTTTTTTTTTAAGCTTGAGTTGCCTTACATTCAGTAGATCAAACTTTATGGAGCTGTGACTTGGTAGCTCAAAGACATGAAAGCATCAGGTTTATTTCAACCCTCATACCTCTTGTTGCCTTCATCCTTTAAGGAAACGCTCAGATCGCCAGCAGGTGCCTAGTTTCCACCTTGAAATGTTATAAAAAAGGCCAAAAATCGGAAAGATATTCAGTGAGACAATGACTTTGAGGCAAAGTTTTGTTTTCTCTGAAAAGTCAGAGACCCCATTTTAAGAATGCAAGTTTCCGATCTGGACTGTGTTCCTTTGACATCCACACATCACGTTGGGAGGTTTTGCTGCAAACGCAAGTCCAGAGAAACTATGGCGTTAGTTATATCAATCAGAAAACCAAACTGCATCTCTGGAAGGTTTCTTTTCTCCTCTAAAGTGAGTGAGCATGACAAACTGCTCTTTCGGCTGTCAAAACCCCCGACAATCACACGGCAAATCCTCCCACGTCAATGGCAAGCTGACTTCCTCCCCTCTGCTCGCCTAACGGCACCCATAAAACGATTCTGAATGAACAATTCCAACTTCATGTAACCCGAAACCCTAGCAAGGTAAATTGCACATAATTTGTGCTTCATTTAGACCTCTGAACTTAACATTAGGAGGAAGATATTTACCAATGTGAGCTTTTCATAGGGGTCCTTTAGTAAAAGTCCTTCAGAGCCAAAGAAACAAAGACGGACAATAAAGCAGACGATCATATTCACATCAGAGTTGGACATTTTTAGCAAGCTATCCACTTATGTTTCATTTAGGAAGTTGTCAGTTGTATAGTTATACTTCACAAATGAAACAGTGGTAAGGCAACATTGTAACCTGTTTAACTTTAAAGGTGATCAGTAAATAATTGCTAGAAATGAAACCCTGGGGTTCCTGTGGTGGATCCCATCTCTCACCAGCTGACTCTTGGAGATCAACCAAAGCCCCCTTACCTCTCACACACCCCCAAGCCTCAGCAGACCCCATCTTCTTGGAAGAAATAACCAGATATATGAAACCAATAGATGTATGGACAACTGGATGGAACATAGAAGATCATATTGAAACACAACTGTCCCTGTTCTCACAGCATTGTTCCCTTTCTCCAAGGACGTCTGGTATGTAAATCTAATAACACAGACTGTCAGTGCAACTATCCAGGAAACACACTGTCTTTTGTTGGCTCTTACAGTACAGTATGGAGGGCAACATATTGGACCATCAACATAACACTTTTTTAAAAGAAATTCTTCAATATGACTGCATTATCTGTGTCATATGGTGACGAAGCAGAAGTAGAGAACCTGGGGTTTGGAAGAATTGGCAGATCAAAATGAGCTGCGTTCTCATGTGGAAAGCATCGCGTCCACCAGTAGAATTATATGCTTTCCTCATGGCACCGAGACAAAGATTGTTTATTGTCTTGCTCACTTGTTCCCCCCCCTAAATGATGGTGTAGGCTTCCTGCCTGCTCCTCTTGAGAGAAAGGGCAGATACAGGACAGCACAAGGCTGCAGCTAAACAGCCGCTTTCTGGAGCTCTTCAAACCACTAAGCCACAGGTGTCAAACTCCGGTCCTCAAGGGCCGCAGTCCTGCAACGTTTAGATGTGCCTCTGCTGCACCACACCTGAATAGAATAATTAGGTCATTATCAAGGCTCTGGAGAACTGATCTACACAAGGAGGAGGTAATTAAGTCATTTCTTTCCAGTGTTTTGTACCTGTGGCACATCTAAAAACTGCAGGACAGCGGCGCTTGAGGTCTGGAGTTTGACACCCCTGCACTAAGCTATAGAAGCTGCCGCTGCATTTCTGGAATGGTGTCCGCAACCTCCACCGGAGTCCAGCCGTCGTTCTCGACCCTGTTCAAGCTGGTGTGGGATGAAATGACACAAACTCCATTCAGAGCCTTAACTTCCTGAAGATGTTGAAGTGCTACCTAATTTAAAAATGACAAAGGCGGAGGATTTCTATTTTGGTTTTTTCCCATAACTCTCCCAGATGGGAAGAGTCAGGTTGTAGGATTTACTTATTTGTTCCTCCGGTCTCCAAAAGCAGATCATACTGTACGCACATGTCTATAATTCAGGATTCCATCTGCTTCTAATAATTGGGCTTAATGAGATTAAGCAAACACATTTGCCTGTCAAGAGGTTCTTGTGTCACATGGGTGGGGTGGGAAGCACATGCTCCTGCAGTACAAATGTAAGGCATAGCGATGAACGGTTAAAATAATAAGCTATGATAATCGCTATGTTTTGCCTAGTTTTCAGTGATGAACGATACTGGAAAGACATTGTGACTTTTTTTTTTCCAACCCTCTGATATACATCGCGATATGAAAAAATACATAAATTTTCAACTGATGACTTGAACAGCACCTCAGGTTTTCCTGTACTCCTGCCGTTGTACGACAATTAGCCTGCACGATACATTTTGTCTGTATATGAGGGGAGTTCTTAGCACGATATTAGAAAATCATCTGCCGGGTCATATTTATTTGGAAATATTAAGATGACAATATCAGTTGCAATATATGCGTATTTTCTTCTTTCCTCTTCTGTGCATCTATAGTAAAAATCTGATCACAAAAAACAGTCCTTTGCGATGTTAACACTACACCCACACTGATACTGTGGTGGCAGTGTATTTGCAATATATTGTGCAGTGCATTTTATGTATTTTCGCAACTTGTCGAAAATGCTCGACCCTGGATTTTACTATTGTGTATCTGTTTTCTCTTTCGATTGAATAGGAAGAAATACAATCTCAAAGTAATCGCACTCTGCAATCACGTTGACACACATTAAAAAATTGCAAAACACACACCCTGCCATACATTATTTAAAGTTCTGTAGTATGAACTCGACGGCGCAATATATACAGCATATTTTCACAACTGGTACAAAATTCAGGGACGTTTTACTCAAATATCGTAGTTATAGCCCCACTGAAACATTTCCTATTGACATGCTGAAGCCTGCAGATGTTCTGTCTGCGCTAATGAAGATTCTCTTTCCTCTGCATGCTAAATGCTTGAAGTGCCTCTAAATGATGGCAGTTCTACCTGTTCTCTGATTCATTCAGAAAGTAGCTGACTTCCAAAGTGGGCTTATAATATTTCACTTTAATCAATGGGTACTTTGTTTATCCATGCAACATCACAGGAACAGTAACATACCATGTTGAGTCGCGGCAAAAAACTGTGACTTATTTTTTTGTTTACACCCGGCGTCACATTAAACCGCTCCAAGACGAGACCTAAAAGGTGACTAAATGCACGTCATATTCTAACGTTTAGACCCAGTTGACATGGTTTTTGGCATTAGCATGAACAAGCGAAATCTGTGGAGCTTTTAGAAGCTAGCTTAGTTTGTCTTTCCCATCTCTTAGATAAAAAATATCTTTCCGCTTTGCTTTTAGAGTTGGAGAACTCAGGTGGATGGATCTCCTCACATAAGGGAAGATGGCTAATAATTTCTTTTTAGCATCTTCTTTCTTACTGCCTCCTTCGACCATGAGAGTCAGTGTTATTACATATTTGTCCAACCACATTGTTCAGGTCAGATCAGAACTGACCTGCTTTCTTTATGTCTACCTCCTAGGTTTGTTCCACTCCTCCTGGTGGATTATTGCTGTCAAAGAAGCCCTATTAGCTGACCTTTTTTTAGTGTTGTTTCATTTATTTATTTATTGTGCAGTATGCCACGCTGATTATTAAGCACTTTCTCCACAACAGTCCATTTTCTACTTAGGAAAACTCCATGAGCATGTTGGAAGGAAAAACCCAGAAGCCTTGATGTGGTGGTCAAGCAACAGAAATGGCTTTTCGCTTTGAGCCGCACAGCTTGTTTTTTTTTATACTCCATTCGAGTTTTAATAATAACTGAAAATCGTCCCGCTCAGTGTCGACATAATTGAAACAAAACACTCCAACAATAAAATTCAATATTTTTTTGTTGCAGCAAAGGGAAAAATCCATGCTACAAATATTTTACTGTCATTTAAGAGGTCTGTTTTATTTTTTTGCGGTGCATTTGATATGTTTACAGCGTCGCTTTCAAGTGGTCTCAGTACAAACAAATGTGCCAGTTAAATCCACTCAACACAATTTAATGTAAAAAACATTACACAAAGAATGGGATTTTTTATTTTTTGATGCAATGGAGTGCATTTCTGCTTTAAGAGAGACTAAGCACTTTATGTCACTTTCCTAAGTGACATAAAGTTGATTTTACAACATATTGTAAAATCAATTACAAAATACTCGCCTGATTTCTATCTGCAAATCATTTCAGATGTGTTTTATTTTACAAAAAGATGACATGGGTTCCACTTTTTCATTTTTTATAACCCTCTTGTGTTTCCTAATTTAAAAGGGTGCGCCCAATTCTACATTCAAGTAAAAGTTACTGGACGCTTGTGCTTCTATGAATTATGAAATTAAAATGAATGCAAAAAATGTGGTTGTGAAAAAATGAATAGTTCTTGTTGTTTTATGTTTTCCATCTTAGTACTATTTTAATTTCCCTGCATCATTTTTTATTTGCTTATTTGATCAATGATAATTCCACTTGAATGTGTTTCAATCGTATCACTATCGACGGCCTGGTGAGACTAACAGAATCACTGGAAGGGCCGCAAATGTCCCCGAAGACGCACAAATGATTTAAAACCGTCCCACTGCAGCGCTGGCTGCTTGGGATTGTTAGCATTTAGGATTCATCTTTCAGGACTGTCCAGCTTCATCCATCTTCCCATCAATTCAACCTTCAAGTGTCCATGCTGAATCAAAGCAAGACTCCACCACCATCCATGTGTTTTAAGAGCCTTCTACCAGTGATGGGTCCGGCAACACCGATGCGTCGGCACATGCATCAAGCCCAGAGACAAAACTTCGTGTCGGCGCGTATTGCTTTCAGCAAGTCACGTGACCGATGCAGGAACTGTTTCAAAATGGCACTGAAGCGCCAAACTGTGTTTATAAGGAAGCGAATCTTTCAACGGGACGCATTTGCCAAAAATAATTCTTGATCTTTTACGGTACAGCGTCAACTATGGAGCCTCAAGGCAAACGAAAGGTTTTGTAGTTTGGGA